>PVJC01017501.1:0-32437 GCA_004026665.1 Murina feae | reverse complement strand
GAAAGAAAGAAAGAAAGAAAGAAAGAAAGAAAGAAAGAAAGAAAGAAAGAAAGAAAGAAAGAAAGAAAGAAAGAAAGAAAGAAAGAAAAAAAGAAAGAAAAAAAGAAAGAAAAAAAGAAAGAAAGAAAGATCATATCTTATGAAAGACACATCTTGAAAATTCTTAAAGTTGTCATTTTTTCATGGTGAAGGGATTGGAGTCTGTGTTGATGAAAACACTTTGGTGGCTGTGGTCACTGGAAGTGGCTGCAGCAGCAGGGTGATGGAGCTGGTGGCTTCCCCTGATTAGCCTGGTCGCCTCCCACAAAGAGAGGCCAGACTGGGGCTTAGGCCCACTCCCCAAGGGGAGCAGGAAGCGGACCTAAGCTGTCAGCAGAACACCCCCTGAGGGCTCCCAATATGAGAGGAGGCAGGCTGGGCTGAGGAATCCCCCCCCCCCCCCAGTGCATGAATTTCATGCACTGGGCCCCTAGTCCTATATAACAAAGAGGGAATATGCAAATTGACCATCACTCTGATCAATTTGCACCCACAGCTGAAGCTAAGTTCCCATAACAAGCCCTAAGGAGCAATCAGCAGGGACCTGAGGCTGCGTGCCCACCCACCTCTTGTATGGGGCTTGACAGGAGACCTCAGGCTGCTCCCCCTGCCTCGGTGCCAGGCTGGGGGATCACAGACCACTCCCTCCACCCAGCAGGGCTTGATGGGGGACCTCAGGCAGTGCCCCCCTGCCCTGGCACCCAGGGGACCTGAGGCTGTACCCCCCTACCTGGCAGGGCTTCACAGGGTGGGACCAGCCGGGTGTGGATCTAGCCCAATGAAGGGGGGCAGTCCAGGTTTGGGTCTTGAGCGATTTTGAGGTGCACGTGGGTGGTTGAAGACTTGATTCTGGGTTCCATGGTGCACCCCAGACTCTGACAGGAGGAAGATTTTCATATACGTTTTACTAATTTTCTTTAATCTCTGACACTTCTATTATAGAGAAAGGACAAATAGCAATATTAAAATATTTTCTCTAATTAATCCCCTTTTAATGTGCATGAATTTTGTGCACTGGGCCACTAGTATATATATAAAAGCCTAAGTGACTGTTATAACAGGACAACTGGAACCACCAGAATGACTAGTCAATCAGTTGCTCTGATGAGCACTGACCACTAGTGGGCAGATGCTCAATGCAGGTTCTGCCCCCTGGTGGTCAGTGCACTTCCACAGGGGGAACACCACTCACACAGAAGCCAGGCTCATGGCTGGTGAGCCCAGCTGTGGCAGTGCAAGCCTCTCTTGACTCCGCGGAAGCACTATTGAGTGGCGGAGACAGGCGCAGTAGGCTGGGATGAGCGCAAGTGACACGGCACCTGCCCCAGCTTGGACTCCTCTCTGGCCACCTGCTGCTTGATGCACTGCTATATCCCTGAGGGGTCCTGAATTGTGAGAGAGTGCAGGCCAGGTTGAGGAGACCCACCTGCTCCCCCACAATGAATCCATGCACCAGGCCTCTAGTGTAGGCTATAATGCTCAAATATTCAGAAGACAATCTTTCCTAGAAATTTTAACACAAATGTATAAAATGCGTTAGTTTACTAACTCTATTTTTGTCATACACTGGCAACCTCTTTAATATCTAGAAAGACTAGATGTTATAAATTAGGACTCATTTGTCCATTATATATACTATATACACTGGGAAGTAAAACACAATGCATGAGCATAAAGGACAATGGTTAATCTGCCTCATTTTGAAACACACTGGCATCCAGCTCTTTGCCCTTCCTTCTTTTTCAAACCAGTGCACAAATGTGTACTGTCAAAGAAGTGGTTTGGCCATTCCCAAATTAACAGTATTTGTTATGAAGTTTAACAAGATACTGACTAAAATGTCTTTTTTTTTACTACCTCTACTTTTATGAGGCACTTCAGAATGAATGAAGCATAATAATCTCTATTTTGTAAAATTACTATTTAAAATTCTCTCCTATTTTTTGATGATCCCTTGTTTTATGTAGTCAACTCTGTTATTTTTAGATGGTCCCTTATTCTCTAAATTAACATTGCTTTTTAGCTTGATTGAATAATAGGGAAAATAAACTTAGCTGTCTGACATTGCAGGCTAGCCATCTAATGTAAGGGCCTGATACTACTCCCATACTCTCATGCCAGGTGTTTATTAGTTATGTGCTCAAGGTTACAAACTGCCTGCAAAAACACAGCGCTCTTTGTAAAGTCTGCAGAAGGTCCAGAAAAACCCTTATTTGGGAGAGAAAGGGCTGGAAAGATATAAAGAGTGAAAACTTCCTCCATATTTGCTCAGAATTTGAGAAGCAATAATCCTCTTATCCTGCTAGTGTAATAAAGACTCTTAATTAATTTGGCTTGTTAAAGCATCTTATATTTAGCTTGCTGATTTACATTATAACAAGAGCATATAGAAAGATATTTCAAAAAAGTACTTAGAATTGTCAACTAGTATACAATAGTGAGGAATAAAATGCACACATAAAACAATGGTTATAATATGAAAATGTCTTTTAAATGTGACCAGTCTGGCCTTGAACCCTCTTTCTTCCTCCTTGATTTCTTTTCCTCCATGACCTCTAACATCCGTGGGGAGGCGGGTGGGGGATGTGGACTCGTGTGCTGACATCACAGGCCGCCTCTAGAGGGAGTCCCACACTTCCAGAAGACATTTCTTCTGATTTTTTTTTTAATTGGGCATTTACAAGACGTGTGATTTCCTAACCCTACTTTACCGTAGTCGGCCACCTCTTTACATCCAGATGAGGGTCAGGGGAAAAGTTGAGAGCAGCTTTTCCGCGTTATGTACACAGGTGCCTATGAAGGGCCAGTAAACCGTCGCAAATTTGGTGGGCACTTCCTGCTGGCCAAATGGAGCAGGTGTTTCTGTCATTTCTCTTCCGAAACCAAGGTTTAAAGTGGAATGAAGACCATTCACCTGGTGGCCCGCGAAGCGCTCCGCCGGCCGTCTCGGCTCACCCTGGGCCCGTTAAGGCCTTTGTCCCTCATGGTCAGGACGAGGTGAGGTCTCCTCCAACCAGGAAGGAGGAGTCACCCAGGCACCCATCCTGCTCCAAGCCCTGAGGGTGGGAGCGGTGTCCATGCAGACAGCCTCTCGCCCTGAGGCCCTCCAGCCTCGCTCTGCATGCCCAGTGGCCGCCATTCTTCTCCCCGCCTCGCCTGTGGTGCCAGGCAGCACAGCCTCGCGGGTCGGAGGGCTCCACCATAGGCCCAGGAGGTTAGGCCTGGACTGCGGTCCACAGGATGCGCCCGGGGAGGCCACTGCCATTAGGCCGCAGAGATGGAGGTGGGAGTGGGGAGATAGGGTAGCTGCTGCCTCTGGGCCTGGGCCTGGGAGCAGAGCCTGCTGCCATCGCCTGCCCGTTCACCCACCGCGGGCGCTGGGCCTGGAGGGCCAGAGGAGGCTGGAGGAGCCGGGAGGAGAAGGCTGCGCTCCCCTTCTCACTGCGCCCTCTTGTAGATAATTTTTGAAGTTACAAATTCAGTCTTTCATTTAGATCTATTCAGATTTTCTATTTCTTCTTGACTCATTAATTTGTGTCTTTTAAGGAATTTGTCCATTTTCTCCAAGTTACCTAATTTATTGGCATACAATTGTTCACAATATTCCTTTATAATTCTTTTTTTAAAAAAATATGATTTTATTGATTTTAGAGAGAGAGGAACGGAGAGGGGGAGAGAGAAAAACATTGATAGGCTGCTACTGGAGAATGAACCCACCACCTGGGCGTGTGCCCTGACCGGGGGTCAAACCAGTGACCTCTTGGTTCATGGATCAACACTCAACCACTGAGCCACAGCTGCCAGGCTATAATTCTTTTTAGTTCTGTAGTGTGAGTAGTAATGTCCCTTCTTACATTTGAGCCTTCTTTTTTCTCTCTCTCTCTTTTTCTTGATTGATCTAGCTAAAGGCTGTCAACCTTGGTCTGTTTAAAGAACCAACTTTGGGGGTGTACTATTATTCTTTATGTTTTTCTATTCTTGATTTTTAAAATATCTGCTCTATAGGGGGTATTCTTGGCTTGCTTGTCTGGGCCTAAAACCTTTGCTTTATGAATGAATGAGGGTGAGGGAAATCAGATCCCAGTATACTCAGTGTGCCAAACCTAGGGTGAAGCCTGTGCCCTAGGAGTAGGAACTGGGTGGAGATGGGAGCCCTGTGTTTCTGGCTGCATCCCTCTGGAGTGGTGTTTCTATCACTCTGACTTGGGATGGGGAGGGAGTGGATTTTTCATGTTCAGATACCACAGACTCATTGTTCTCACCGAATTCAGGTAGTTTTTCTTTTTAAAAAAAATATATTTTATTGATTTTTTTACAGAGAGGAAGGGAGAGGGATAGAGAATTAGAAACATTGATGAGAGAGAAACATTGATTAGCTGCCTCCTGCACACCCCTTATTGGGGATGTGCCCACAATCAAGGTACGTGCCCTTGACCAGAGTCGAACCTGGGACCCTTGAGTCTGCAGACTGACACTCTATCCACTGAGCCAAACCAGTTAGGGCTCGGGTAGTTTTTCTTGAATGAAAGTTTCTTCATTATATATGATCTACAGACAGACCATTTATAAAGAATTTAATTTTTTTAAAAAGTGATTTTACCAATTTCACTGTGGCACCCTAGAGGTTCTCACTTTGCCATGCCAGAAATAGACCTTCAGGGGCTGCTTCTTAATTTTTAAGTTTGATTTTATAACGATGTAAATAACTACTACATAATTACTAGTACATAATTCTAAAATCAAATCTATTAATGTGTATTCAGAGAAATCCAGTTCTTACTATATTCCTATGCTTTGTACTCTGTTGCCTCTCCCTATTAACAAGGTTAAAGATATTTTAGCCCTGACCGGTTTGGCTCAGTGGATGGAGTGTTGGCTTGCGGACTCAAGGGTCCCAGGTTCAATTCCAGTCAAGGGCATGTACCTTGGTTGCGGGCACATCCCCAAGGAGGGGGTGTGCAGGAGGGAGCTGATCAATGTTTCTCTCTCATCGATGTGTCTAACTCTCTATCCCTCTCCCTTCCTCTCTGTAAAAAAATCAATAAAAATACTTTAAAAAATGTTATTGAATCTTGCCATCATGGGTTGGTGGCTGAGCTTCGATCTATGAACCAGGAGGTCACGGTTCAAATCTCCGATGGGGCCCATGCTCACGTTGTGGGCTCCATCTTGAAAGAGGCAGCTGATCAATGATTCTCTCTCATCATTGATTGATATTTCTATCTCTCTCTTCCCCTCTCTTCCTCTCTGAAATCAATAAAAGTATATTAAAAATTATTGAGACATAATTAATATACTGTTCAGAATATTTCATCTCCCCCAAAGAAATCCCATACCTGTTAGTAGACACTTTCTATTTCCCTTTCCCTGCAGCTTCTGGAAACCATTAATCTACTTTCTTTCTCCTTGGATTTGCCTATTCTGGATTTCTCAATATGTGGATTTTGTGATTATTTCTTTCATTTAGTATAATGTAGTCAAGGCTCATTTATTTTGTAGCATGAATCAATACATTTTTTATGGCTGAATAATATCCTGTTGTACAGATGTAACACAATTAGTTATGTATCAGTTGATGGATATTTGTGTCATTTTCATTTTGGGCTATTACTAATGCTATGAACACTCACTTCATGTTCAAGTTTCTGTGTGGATATATGTTTTCTTTTTGGTATAAGCCTAGGAGTAAAATTACTATAGATTAAAAGTTTTTTTCTATTCTTCCATAGATAGATCAATAAGGTATCCCAAAAATGTATACACACACTTTGAATAATTATAAAGGCATTTATAATTACAATGTGCATACATCTTTTCAGACTCCCTATATATTAAGATATAGATTAAGACATAGTTATAGACATACAGATACCATTACTTTCTCAGGTAAATGATAGTAGCATTACATACATATGCTTCACTTTGCTTTTTCACTTAAACTCTATTCTGGAAAACAAAATAAAAACGATATATGCTAGGCATCAGTCCATATCAGTACACAGATACACCTCACTTCTTATAGTTGCATGATCAGGATGTGCAATGGTTTATTCAGCCAGTAACTTGTTCATGGACATTTGGATTGTTTTATAGTCTTCTTGCTATTACAAACTGAACTGGAATATATTTCTGTATATATGTATGTGTATTTATATACATATTTACATATGTATATATATATTTTCATATTTTTTGCACATGTATTTTTGGATAAATTTTTTAATGTGAAATTTCTGGGTTAAAGAATAAATTCAGCCCTAACCGGTTTGGCTCAGTGGATAGAGTGTCGGCCTGTGGACTGAAGGGTCCCAGGTTCGATTCCGGTCAAAGGCACATACCTTGGTTGCGGTCACATCCCCAGTAGGAGATGTGCAGGAGGCAGCTGATAGATGTTTCTCTCTCATCGATGTTTCTAACTCTCTATCCCTCTCCCTTTCTCTCTGTAAAAAATCAATAAAATATATTTTTTCAAAAAAGGATAAATTCAGGTATAATCAAATTCCTTTTTATTAAGGTTGCTCTTTTTTATATTCCCAGTCTGTATCCTTATGTGGTTACTTTTTATAATGTACTATATAGGATTTACAGTTGTGAATACATGAAACACAGAGTTAATAAAGCTATTGTAATAATCATAACCTGCATGCCTTTTCCCATATGAACAACTGTAAACCTATTTTTGTCCACTCCTGTATATGATTGAAAATAATGTGTATTTTCCAGTTTTTGGTACTAGTTCTGTGTACTTTGATCTAATTGTTAGTTATGATTTTATTTTTATGTATTTATTTTTTAAAATATATTTTATTGATTTTTAAAGAAAGGGAGGAAGGGAGAGGGAGGAAGAGATAAAACATGGATGAGAGAGAAACATCAACATCGATTGGCTGCTCCCTGCACACTCCCCACTGAGGACTGAGCCTGAAACCTAGTCATGTGCCCTGACTCTGATGGGGAATTGAACCATCAACCACCTGGTGCATAGGTTAACACTCAACCACTGAACCACACTGGCCAGGCTAATTATGACTAAATAATAGATTCTTAATAATAGATTCTTTAAATAATAGATTCAAGAAGTTTTTAAACTTCTTGAGAGAAGTTTTGAGTTTGTAAATTTCTCCTAGTATTTTATTTCTATGCATTTTTGCTTTAAATACTTTGAGGCTAATTAGGTATGTTTAAGTTATACCTTTTTGATAGTTTTTTTCTATTATGTAACAATTCTAATCTTTAATAATGAGTAATATACATTTCATGTTGAAATTTCATGTTGAATATATCTATACATATTCATCTTTATTTTGGATACTGTTTGTGTAGTATCTTTTTCCTCGCTTTTGTGTTCAATCTTTCTTTTCTTTTTTAAAGTGTTTTTATTGATTTTTTTAGATAGAGATGAAGGGAGAGGGAGAGATAGAGAAACATCATTGTGAGAGAAACATTGATTGGCTGCCTCCTGCTTGACCCCTACTGGGGTTGAGCCTACAACCCAGGCTTGTGCCTTGACCAGGAATCAAACTGGCAACGACACTCAACCAACTGAATCACATTTGGGCTGTGTTCAATCTTTCTGTCATTATGTTTAAGTGTCTATTTTAATTAATATATACCTGAATTTTTGTTATATTTCAATATAGTTTTTAAAATATATTTTTATTGATTTCAGAGAAAAAGGGAGAGAGATAAAAACATCAATGAGAGAGAATCATTGATTAGCTGCCTCCTGCACGCCAACTACTGGGGATTGAGCATGCAACCCGGGCATGTACCCTTGATTGGTATTGAACCCGGGCCCCTTCAGACCGCAGGCCGATGCTCTATCCACTGAGCCAATCTGGCTAGGACATGGTACTTACTATTAATGTGACATCATTATTGATATTGATCTTGATCATCTGGCTGAGGTAGTATCTGTCAGATTTTGCCCCTTTAGCATTACTTTTTTTAAAAATAAATCTTTATTGTTCAGATTATTACAGGTTTTCCTCCTTCCCTAATACCTCCCCTCCACCGGTTCCCACCCCACCCCATGCCCTTACCCCCACCACTGTCCTCATCCATATGTGTAAGATTTTTGTCCAATCTCTTCCCGCACCTCCTTCCTCCTCAAGAATTTTCAGTCCACTCCCTTTCTATGCCCCTGATTCTATTATATTCACCAGTTTATTCTGTTCATCAGATTTTTTATTGACCTGATTTTTAGATTCACTTGTTGATAAATATGTATTTGTTGTCACTTTGTTACTTTGTTTTTCATAATTTTTATCTTTACCTTTTTCTTCCTCTTCTTAAAGAATAGCCTTTAGCATTTCATATAATCCTGGTTTGGTGGTGATGAACTCCTTTAGCTTTTTCTTGTCTGTGAAGCTCTTTATCTGACCTTCAATTCTAAATGATAGCTTTGCTGGGTAGAGTAATCTTGGTTATAGGTTCTTGCTATTCATCACTTTGAATATTTCTTGCCACTCCCTTCTGGCTTGCATAGTTTCTGTTGAGAAATCAGCTGACAGTCGTATGGGTACTCCCTTGTAGGTAACTAACTGTTTTTCTCTTGCTGATTTTAAGATACTCTCTTTGTCTTTTGCCCTTGGCATTTTAATTATGATGTGTCTTGATGTGGTCCTCTTTGGATTCCTCTTGTTTGGGATTCTCTGCACTTCCTGGACTTGTAAGTCTATTTCTTTCATCAGGTAGGGAAAATTTTCTGTCATTATTTCTTCAAATAGGTTTTCAATATCTTGCCCTCTCTTTTCTTCTGGCACTCCTATAATTCAGATATTGGTACGCTTGAAGTTGTCCCAGAGGCTCCTTGCACTATCTTCATATTTTTGTATTCTTTTTTCCTTTTGCTTTTCTGGTTGGGTGTTTTTCACTACTTTGTTTCAAATATTTGACTGGTTCTTGGGATCCTATAGTCTGCAGTTGGATCTCTGTATAATATTCCTTATTTCAATCAGTGTATGCTTAATTTCTGACTAGTCCTTTTCCATTTTTTTGGCATTCTCATTAAGATCCTCGAAGGTCTCACTAAGTTTCTCAGAGGTTTCTAGAAGATTCTTGAGTAATCTTATAACTGTGGTTTTGAACTCTATATCCAATCATTTGCTTTCCTCCATTACTTTCATTTGTGACCTGTTTCTTTGTCTCCACATTTTGGCTGCTTCCTTGTGTTGATAGAGTGGCCGTGTGTGGTAGGTGTCCTATAGGGCCCAGTGGCTTAGCCTCCCCAATCACCTGAGGTGGACACTCCTGGAGCACCCCTTTGTGGGCTACGTGCATAGTCTTGTTGTAGTTAAGCCTTAATTGCTGTTGTTATCACTGGGAAGAATTGACCTCCAGGCCAATTGGCTGCGAGGACCTGCTGTGTCTATAATGGAAAAAACTTCTGTGCTGGAGACACCCTTATGGTGCAGGACTTGCTTCAGTGGGGCTTTGGTGCTCCCTGAGTCTGCCTCTTAAGTATGTTACTTATGGATCTGAGGAGTTGAAATCTGGCATCTGACCATTGCGTATACTGGCTCCTGGATTTCCAAGAAGGGGCAAAGTCAGCCACTGCCTGAGGCCACCAAGCAGGAGCTACAGTAAGATCTGCAGATTTGTCCTCTTTGTTTGGGGTTTGGAAGTTTTGGAGCTCTCTGACTCAGCTCCAATTTGTTAGGTTAGGCTGGGAAAGGACAGGCCATTCATATGCAAAAGCAGCTGTGAACAGCTTGGGTGGGGTTGTAAATTGGGTGGGAAAGGGTCTCAGGGAATCACCAGGGCAGAGCAAACAGCAATGGCTGCCAGTCAGCTGTCTCCACATCTCTGTGTCCCATGCCCCCATGCAGTAAAAATGATCCCTGTGAGCAACTCTGTGAGAAAGCCACCCTCACTTTTTGACCTGATGCCAGACAGTCCAGTTTCTCCCTTTAGGAGTCTGGGTCCCCAGAGTCTCACCAGAAATGGGAGTTCAGAGCAGTCAGGAGATTGTATCTCCCTTCTGATTGAAAAAGACAGCACGCCCAGTTGCCAGCCCATTTTGCGTGCCTCTGTATCTCCTACCCAGTCTCAATGTGCTTTTTTCTTTTTTTCTAGTTGTAGAACTTCCACTTAGCCAGCTTTCCTGTGGTTCTGAATGATCGCAGATTTGTCTTTTAGTTGTAGTTTTGATGTGGTTGTGAGAAGCAGCACATACAGGTGTTTACCTTATGACACCACCATCTTGGTTCCTTTAATATAGTTTGTTTTTAAACTGTTTATTTTATTTTATTTACTTTTTAAAATATGTTTTTATTGATTTCAGAGATGAAGGGAGAGAGAGAGAGAGATAGAAACATCAATGATGAGAGGGAATCATTGATTGGTTGCCTCCTGCATGCCCCACAATGGGATCAAGCCTACAACCCAGGCATGTGCCCTTGACTGGAATCGAACCTGGGATGCTTCAGTCTACAGGCTGATGCTCTATTCACTGAGCTAAACCAGCTAGGACTAAACTGTTTACTTTATATACATCTTATATAATAAAAGGCTAATATGCAAATTTTCCCCTTGGGAGTTTTACCGACCAGGAATTCAGCCACTCACTATGATGCTCACTGACCACCAAGTGGTGGTGCAGAATGAAGGAAGGCCCTGGCCAGCAGCCAGCAGCCAGAGGAAGGAAGGTCCTGGCTGGCAGCTGGCAGCCAGCAGCCAGGGGAAGGAAGGCCCTGATTGTCAGTCAGGCCTAGAGGCCTTGCCCATGCATGAATTTCATGCACTGGCCTCTAGTCCTATATAATAAAAAGCTAATATGCAAATCAACTGAATGGCAGAATGACTTGCTGCTATGATGCACACTGACCACCAGGGGCAGACGATCAATACAGGAGCTGCCTCCTGGTGGTCAGTGTGCTTTCACAAGGGAGCACTGCTCAGCCAGAAGCCAGCTCATGGCTGTCCAATGCAGCAGTGGTGGTGGAAGCCTCTCCTGTCTCTGCAATAGCCCTAAGGATGTCTGACTAACAGCTTAGGCCTGCTGTCCGTGCCACTCCCCAGGCTGCTCCCCTGGGGGAATGGGCCTAAGTCGTTAGTTGGACACATTTGCAATCCCCTGGGGAGCATGCCTAAACCAGCAGGTGGACATCCTCTGAGGGATCCCAGACTGAGAGGATGCAGTCTGGGCTGAGGGATACCCCCATCCCGAGTGCACAAATTTTCATGCACTGGGCCTCTAGAGTTATTTCTACTATCATATTTACTATTTTCTGCTTTTACTTTCATTATTTAAAAATATATTTTACTTTGCTTACATTTTTAATTATTGAAAACACTTTTATTTATTTTTTAAATTTATCTTTATTGTTCAGATTATTACAGTTGTTCCTCTTTTTTCCCCCATAGGTCCCCTCCTCCCAGTTCCCATCCCACCTTCTATCCCTGCCTCCCCCACTGTCCTCATCCATAGGTGTACAATTATTGTCCATTCTTTTCACGCACCCCCAACACCCTTAACCCCCGAAAATTGTCCATCCACTCCATTTCTATCCCTCTGATTCTATTCTGTTCACCAGTTTATTCTGTTCATCAGATTTTTTTATTCACTTGATTCTTAGATTCACTTGTTGATAGATATATATTTGTTGTTCATAATTTTTACTTTCCTTTTTCTTCTTCCTCTTCTCAAAGGATACCTTTCAGCATTTCATATAATACTGGTTGGGTAGTGATGAACTCTTTTAGCTTTTTCTTGTCTGTGAAGCTCTTTATCTGACCCTCAATTCTGAATGATAGCTTTGCTGGGTAAGGTAATTTTGGCTGTAGGTTCTTGATATCCATCACTTTGAATATTTCTTGCCACTCCCTTCTGCCCTGCAAAGTTTCTGTTGAGAAATCAGCAGACAGTCGTATGGATGTCCCCTTGTAGGTAACTGACTGCTTTTCTCTTGCAGCTTTTAAGATTCTCTCCTTGTCTTTTGCTCTTGGCATTTTAATTATGATGTGTCTTGGTGTGGTCCTTCTTGGGTTCCTTTTGTTTGGGGTCCTCTGCACTTCCTGGACTTGGAAGTCTATTTCTTTCACCAGGTGGAGGAAGTTTTCTGTCATTATTTCTTCAAATAGGTTTTCAATATCTTGCTCTTTCTCTTCTTCTGGCACCCCTATAATTCTGATGTTGGTAAGCTTGAAGTTGTCCCAGAGACTCCTTACACTGTCTTCATACTTTTTGATCCTTTTTCTTTTTTCTTTTCTGACTGGGTGGGTTTTGCTTCTTCATATTTCATATCTTTGACTTGATGCTTGCGATCCTCTCGTCTGCTGTTGGATCTCTGTATATTATTCTTTATTTCAGTCAGTGTATGCTTAATTTCTAGTTGGTCCTTTATCATATCCTTGAGGGTCTCGTTAGATTTATTGAGGGTCTCACTAAATTTATTGGCAGTCTCTAGAAATTTCTTGAAAAACCTAATAACCGTGATTTTGAACTCTATATCCTGTCGTTTTCTTTCCTCTATTTCTGTCATTTGTGACCTGTTTCTTTGTCTCTGCATTTTGGCTGCTTCCCTTTCTGAGTTAGGTGATCACTGAGAGGAATTAACCTCTAAGCCACTTGGTTATGAGAGTCAGCTGTGTCTACAGTGGGAGAACTTCTGTGCTAGAGACACCCCTTATGGGGCAAGAGTTGTTTCAGTGGGCTTTTGTGCTCACTGTGTCTGCCCCAATTGTGTTCCTTGTGGATCTGAGTTTTATTTAGGATGGTCCCACTCTGGCCACTGGGTGGGGCTGGCTCTTGTATCTTTAAGGAGGTGTTGATTTAGCTTTGCCTTAGGCTACTCAGCTTTTTATATGCAAAAGCCTCTGATGCAACTTGGGAGGGGCGGGGCCTCGGGGAGTTTGCAGGGCAGGGCGGAGCAAGTAGCTATGGTGCTTTTCAGCCCTGTGCTAAGAGACACGGGGTCTCTGTGTCCCACGGTAATTGCTGCAAGCAACGCTGAGAGAGACCCGCTTTGGATTTCCTCCTGGTGCCAGTCAGTCCCCCTTCTCAGGGTGTGCGCCTGGGTCCTCAGAAACTCACCTGTAACTGGAGTTCAGAGCCACCGGGAACTTGTGGCTCTCTCCGTTTTGGAAAAGAACCTCGTCCTCCGGCGCCAGCCCTCTCCCCGAGCCCCGTGTGCACGCCTCCATACCTCTGTACTTTGCTTCCACCACTCCTCTGAGTCTCAGTTTCTTTATAGTTGTAGGATTTTCACTCAACCAGCCTTCCTGTGGGTGTGAGTGGTGTCCGTGTTTTCTTTTCGTGGTTATTCTGAAATAGTTGTTCATGGCTGCATTTACGGTGTTTACCTGATGCCGCCATCTTGCTGTCTCTCTACTTTGCTTACTTTTAATTTCTATTTGTGCTTCCTATTGGATTGATTTGGGATTTCTGGTTTACTTAAAGGTAAAAATCTATCTCAGCAGCATTGACATTTATTATACTACTGGGGGCCCGGTGCACAAAAACTTGTGCACTCGGGGGTGTCCCTCAGCCCGGCCTGTGCCCTCTCACAGTCTGGGGGATGTCCACCTGCTGGCATGCCTGGCCAGCCTGGGTGAGGGGCTGATGGCTGTTTGGAGGCTGGCCAAGCCCCCCAGTGGAGACCCTCATGCCATGGGGCCAGCCTGGCTGAGGGCCATTTTCAGGCTGCCCACAGCCCAGTCAGGTTTCAGGTCCTTACTGGGGTGCTTGGCCAGCCTGGGTGAGGCAGCTGGTTGCCACCTTCAGGGTCCCGATCTCTGGCTCCGCCTCCTCCTCAGCCTGAGCCCAGCAGGTCATGCTGGTCGCCGCCTCCTCCTCAGCCTAAGCCCAGCCAGCTGCCGCTGCCTACACCGCACCCGCTGCTGCCTGTGCCGTACCCACCACTGCAGCTCCGTGGCTGCTGGCCTCCATCTTGGCTGGGTAATTTGCATACAGCCTCTCTGATTGGCTGGTGGGCCTGGCTTGGCTGGTGGGCATGGCTTAGGTATCTCAGAGAGACAGTTAATTTCCATATTGCTCTTTTATTAGAGTAGGTTTATTGGTGGCTCTTTTATTTCAGAAACTGGAAACCATCTTTTCATTAAATTGTGGTTCCTTCCTTTCTTGCAGGCTTAGAGAGAATTTGAGAAAGGCTTATTTTGTAGAAGTTAATTTATTTTGATTTCTAAATCATAATTTTAAGTGTACATAAAGCACACAGAACTGTAGTTTACAATGCATAATTGAAAAATATTTTTATCTTATTCTTTCATAGTGTAGAAATATTTTCTAAATATCATCAAAAGATAGACTCTTCAATATCCCTATTATTAAGAAATGCACTCTAAAATATTTAGGGGATAAATACTCTTGATGTGTTAATTTATCTGCATATGATTCAGGAAAATAATTATAGATAGATAGAGGGCAACTGATAAAAATGAATGGTATAAAATGTTAATGATAGGTAAATCAGGATAAAAAGTATATGACTATTTTGCTACGATTTTTATATTTGCAATATTTTATAACTTTGAAAATATTTCCAAAGAAAAAGTCTTAAAACTTTATATTTAGCAAATATTTAAATATTTAAAAGGCAGTTTCTTTTGTTTTTGAAAAAATTTATTCACATTAAGTTTAATAATTTGTATTTTTGATGATGCCACCCAGTGTTCAAGTTCTGAAACAATTATCAAACCCAATCTCTCAAAACTGTATTTGGAAATGGCTTTTTGTTGATTTATTTATGGTGGAAACATCAGGTTAGGAAAATGATGTATGTGATTAAAATTAGTTAAGCAAACAAACTCAGAAGTTACTGTCAAATGCAGATCTCTGTCTCTCTTAAATGTGATCAAATCTTAGGATATCAAAGCAGTTGGAGCATAGACTCTGATCAGTGCACAGACCAGTTAAACTTGGGGTTTTGCACATACTAGTAATCTCCAATAACTGAGGGTTTGGAATTAATTCAAAACTCTCATATATGTCATAAGAAGTGATCACAGCAAGAAAACTCTTAACACTTTTTTTCTTTATTTTTCTGAACAGCAGATATGTGTTTCTTTTTACTCAGTAAATTCCATTATAGAAAAAGAATAAAGCACATTTAACATCTGACTTAGATAAATTGGTATCATAAGTTTTGAAGGACACATAATACTTTAAAACAAACATTGAAGACAATCTATTTAGCAAAGTTTACTTGTGCTAACGATACTTTCTTCTTCATGGATTGTGGCTATGATCCAAATTGTGCAACAATTCTCAGAAAAATCAGAATGTAAAATGTTGAGCTCAATTAGAATATCCTCAACTGTCTTTGTGCGAGTCAATTAGATATGAGCAGAGCAAGGACAAATAGTCCAGATACAGAGTCACCTGGGTGGAAAGCATAACAAAGGGCAAAAGTGTGAAAGCATGACCTTGCCCCCAAGGTGACCTTTCCTTCCCTAGCATTTGCCTGGTTTGGACCCTCTAACCTTTCCTCCCTAGAGATAGTATCTAGGCCTCAGTTGTGTTTCTGCTTCAGGCTCAGAAAACCAGAATAGCAACCCCCTGGCTGACCTCAGCACCAGCTGTATTGACTGTGTTCAATGCCCTCAGCCTTGGCTCCAACCAATCAGTGGAGACTACAACCCTGAAAGGGCACACATGGAAAGCTGATGAATATTCTATTGAAATCTTCCCCTGAAACCACCCCTAAAATCTCTACCCTTAAAACCCTTAGGACTGAGGTTCCAGTGAGTGGTCCTCTCTGAAGCAGGTAGAGCCTTCTCCCCTCCCCTTTTCCTACCTTCCTCTTTCCCCATTCCCACCCATCCCCAGGTGAGTTAACTTTACCTTTATCACTTCTAAATTCTGAGGCCCCTTTTTTGCCTTTGTAACTTGTTTTCTGAGCCCATTTATTCTACCACTCACTTATACTGTTGTGGCAGAATGCACAGGAGAACGATCAGCCAGCGCTCTGAGGGAGAAATGTTTAACCTTTATTTTGCAGATCTGCTAGCTTGCGGAATTCTAGATCCAAAGTCTGAACTGCACTCCTGGGGAGGATCTGACTTATGTATTTCCTCCTGTGGCAGGCCCCTGAGGGTCCTGCAGCTCCACCTAAGTCAGTCAGAGTGGGGAAGTAAGACTAGTTTTAACTAGATACCAAACTAGGTTGCAAGCCTCTTCCTTCCCCTATTTTCCTTTTCTCTGTGACTTTCTTTAAAAAAGAAAAAATTCTTATTAATTTTAGAGAGGAAGGGAGAGGGAGAGAGAAAAACGTCAATGATGAGAGAAAATCATTGATTGGCTGCCTCCTGCGCGCCCCCAACTGGGAATTGAGCCTGACACCCAGGCATGTGCCCTTGACTGGAATTGAACCCGGGACCCTTCAGTCCATAGGCTGACGCTCTTTCCACTGGGCCAGACTAGCTAGGGCTCTGTGACTTTCTATAGTTTGAATCTTGGCTCTGAATTCTTTCCTAGCCAGAACTCAAGTATCAAGGTTGTTGAACCAATGTCTGGTCTGCCCCATAGGACTAACACCTGGTGGTGTTCTCACTGTTGCCAACAATCTTCATCATCAAACTGGATTTTGGTATCATCCTTGGAAACTTTGACGATAGGTTGTTCTGAAAGCTCAAGATATGCTCAGATGTCCAGCCCAATTAGCAATGTAATGAAAAGTTGTATAATTTTGCTATCCAGTAGTGTTACAAGCCCACCCATATAATGTCTGAAGTTCTTATCCAAATCATTTTTTCCCCTTCAATTTCTCCTGATCATCAAAACACATTGTTTCTAATTGTCCATTTCCCGACATTTGCTTAGCTGGGACTAGTGGTCCATTGAATATTAGTGTTGTGCATAAATATCCAATGCAATGCCCAGATGTCGTAAACCCCCCAAAACCACGAGGGAGTCCTGAAACTGCTGCAAGAACATGAGAGCTTTATTATTCGAGTTAACTCGGACTTCCCATGCTCGCCCACCAGCACAGCAGCGCAACAGGGCAGGAAGTGTCGGTCCCAGGGGAACGACAGATTTATAGGGCCCGAAGTAGTGGAGTGGGGTAACGTGTGTGGCCTCATTGATTGGTCGAGGGAAGGTCCTGGGCCGGGCATTTCCTCTGCATCCTTATTGGTCCTCCTGCAGTCTTGCATCGCCCTAACATTCCCCCCTTGGTTTTATGTACATGAGTCAAATCATTGACTCTTCTGGGTATTTCTTTCCCCCTAGGTCCTGAGGGGAGCATTCTGTTCATTCACCTTTCCCCCAAAATTCCTTTGTGCATTTGGTCATAACATGTTCCTTGCTGCGTGGGGCAGAGCTCCCTTCTCTGTGCCCTGCATACGAGGAAGAAGGCCTGAGGTGCCCTCCATAGCAGGGCCCCCTACTAGGTACTTCCTGTCAAGCAGATGTCCTCTAGCTTTGACAGGTCTGAGGTCGCAACAGAATCCTGGCCTCATCCTCCAAAAGACCAGCCCCCAGCCTGGGGCTCTCCCCAGGCACCAAAAGGCACTTCTATGTGGCCCCGGAGGTCAGCCAGGGAGGGGGCCCAGGCATTGGTGCTGGGGCAACTCCGCAGGTGCAGGCAACCGCCTGCATGAGAGTGCTGGCAAAGGCACTGTCGTGGGAGCCAGAGTGGACACCTCGGGCTCTGCGCCTCCAACCCCGTCCTTGAGGCCACATCCGACTGCTCTCTGGAATCTTACAGAAGCATCAGAAACACCTCCTCCAAGGTGGCATCTGTGACCCCGAAACCCGCCAGGCACAGGTGGCACTGGTTCTGCAGCGCCTGGAGGAGCCCCTCCAAGCTGGCTAGGTTGTCCCTGGAGAGGAAATGCCTGTGGGATGCAGGTCTTCGTCAGGGCCACGGTGCAAGCCGCATCCTGCAGGCTGTCCAACTCCAGCAGGCTGAGAATTCGGCCCTGCTGCAGGACAGCCACGCAGTCGCCTCTGCCTCGTCCGCTTACTGGATGAAGATGTCCCAGATGACAGCCTCTTCTGCAGGTCTCCGGACAGGGCACGGGCTAGCTGGAGTTGATGCTGCATCAGCAACCTGCCGGGCGCCCAGGTCTGCTGCGGTGACTCTATGGATGTGAAGAGCAGTTCCAGGACAGTGAGCCTGTCCAACACGACATCCCTGCTCAGCTCCTCTTTTATCGCAGACAAGTATGTCTGCAGGTTCCTGCCATCCGTGAGGGCGGCCCCAGAGGTGGGCACACGCAGCCCTGTCTGGGCTGCCCTCACTTGGGAGCGGTGGCACCCAGTCCTGCATCACATTCTTGTCGGCCACCTGCATGATCACCGCAGTGCTGCCCTGCAGCACGGGGAGGCCTTTGTCCCTGGCGTGTACCTTGAACTCGTACCTGTCCATCTGCTTCCGGTCCAGCATTGTGTAGTCGATGGCAAACACCCCCGTCACCGAGGGCACCAGCGAGTAGGCGACCTCTGTGTTCTTGCCGTTGTTGGCGTCAGTGGCCAGCACGGTGGCCATCCTGGAGACTTCCACCACCATCTGGTCGGCTCTGGTCGCCCTCCGTGTCGCTGGCCGGCTTCAACTGGAAAGGCATGTCCCCCACCACCGTGCAGGTGACCACGCTGTTCTCCTCCTGGTTCTTGGCAGGGCTGTGGGCCATGACGGTGAAGCGCAGCTGGCTCACTTCCTCGCGGTCAGGACACTGAGCCAGCCTGACGCCTCGTCCAGGCGCAGCAGCCGCCACACCGATTTGGTGGTGGTGCCACCGGTTGACCCCCATGTCCAGGTCAGGATGAGGGTGCCCGGGGTGCTATTCTCCACCAGGCCAGCCTCATACACGCTCTTCTCGAAGCAGGGGCTGTTGTCGTCGGGTTGCCGCCATCGCGCACCCACAGGGTCAGCTCCTACAAGTCGCTCTGCTCGCGGTCCAGCACTCCCTTTATGATGAGCTGCCACTGCTTCTCCCGTCCGGGGTGTCGGCCGCCTGTAGCTTGAACACACTGCTGCCTCCTCCGCTGCCTCCATCCCGGCATCTCTGCAGTTCGTGCCATTCCCGCCATCCCTGGGGTAGGGGGCAATGTCTGAAACCTTGGCGCACCGACCCTCGCCACCGCCGCCACTGCCGCCCCTGGGCTTCTGGACTTCCCTCTGTGAAGGCTGCAAAGCCTGCAAGAACTTGAGTAGAATTAGTTCCTTTAATCTGTAGAGGCCCCTCTGGTTTCCAGGGCAGTCTTCCAGGCTGCTTCATCTGCAGCCCAGTTGCCCTTTGCCTCTGTGAAGTTTCCATACCCTTCAACAGCTCACTGTCCCGATCTGTGCTGTGCTGCCTGGGTCCCACTCTGAGCTGGGCATGGGAAAAGCAGCCATGGGGCAGGAGAACCTATGCCCTTATGGCCTCCATGCCCTGCAACCACCTTGGGATCACCTCGCCTGCTGGCGGGGGCCCCAGCATTGATTGGATGACTCATGCATTCAATGTCCAGCACTCTAACTGGATACAACAGGGTCAAGTCTCTCGGAGCCCTGTCTGATGAAGAACAGACTGCTCCAGGCTTTACCTTGATTAGCACTGGGGCATGGTTCTTAGCCAGGCCCTGAGGACAGCGAGAATTCTTTCTTTACAAAAGTGCATTTTCTAAAATAGGATTAAGCAGCATTTCAAATCACCTACAATCAATTACCATGAGACACTGTTGTAGAAATGACACTGACTTTAAAATCTCCACTCTTCCTTCCCCCAGCACTGCTAGGAACAGGGCCATCTTGGAGGTCTCTCCACCCAGGCAAAGCTGTGCTGAGCCATCTGGCAGTTCCCATGGCAAATCAGCGACCAGGCCTCTCCCAGTGTCTTTGGTTTAGGGAAGACAAAATTTCTGCTCAGTTTCCCTATTCTACTTGTCCCAGCTTACTGTCCTATCATCCATTCAACTTTTAACATTTTTCTTTATACACCAAAACCACACTTTTCATACTTTTCAGTTAGAACTCTTAGGCTTAATTGTTCCTACAGTTGAGGTTTGTGCCACCCCTGACATGAGCATGGTCACACGGGCTTGCAAGACAGTATACAATTGTCTCTCAATAGACACAGAAACCTGATGCTATTCTTTGCCCAGTTGGGCACCTGTCCTTTTGACAACTGAATTCAAATCTGTAAGAAAATTAAGATTACTATAGTTACACTGTGGCCGCTTCTGACAGCTAAATCTTCTGCTACTACACATGACACATGTTAATGCTATACAAACATCTTAGGGAGGTGACTAAAGTCTATTCTTGATTTTCCCACAAAGACAAAATTGTCCTTGTCTCTCTGGAGCCAGCCAATGAAGACACAGGTATCATTTAAGTTTTTCTGCAAGCCATTGTCAGAGCTATGCATTGTGGTCAGTTCTTCTTTCCAGCCACAAACACAGTTTGTCCAATTTTCTTAAAGAGTATTCTGGCACAGGACTAGATTGGCTGTGATCAATTAGTTGTAAGACACCACTGCACTCAGACCAGCCAAATTTAGTAATTTTCCATTTACTAGCTTAGCTTCTTATTTTTAACCTTAATTCCCACTGTCTTTACTTTTATTCTTTCTATCATATGTCCAGCAACTTGTATAGAATTCTTCACTCTTACAAACCTTAATTTTTGATAATAACCAAAAGTAAACAGCCAGCATTTCTTAGATTAGCAACACATTCATACCCAAACAGAAATTCACTAGGTAAACAATATTAAGCAAGCAACAAAGATGCATATTTAAACAATAAAGACAGATAACATTCCCCATTAAAACCTTGGTGCATACATTTATCAACACACTTTAAGTACACTCTTACTTTCAAGAAAATATACACTCAACAAAGTATAATAGACCTTCTGTAATAAAAACTAAGAGCAGGAAAATTAAAAATATCCCATTTTAGTTCAGTAAGCAACATTTCCTTTTGTGATTGTCTAATTCAGAGGGAGGGGGCAGCACCACCATTTCAAGATGGCAGCTTTCATGAGGACCACGTGCATTGCCCCACCTTTCTAAGAAGGCGGCCTCCATGAGAACCACGTGCAATGCCCCGGGCCATTCAGCCGCCCGAACAAACCCCTTTAACTTGTTTATATTACATGACTTAATGAGACAGAACTCAGACAATATACATTCAGAGAGAATATTTTAAACTTTTATACGTAAATCTAGATCAAGACTTTTATCTTTCGAGAAGTAGTTTTTGCTGGAAGCCTGAGGAATTTAAAATATGAATTAACCACATTCCTGCCTGAGCCTTCGGCTGGATTTCTATGACCTAGGCCTGAGGCACCCTCTGGCCATTTTCAGTGGGGTTTTGGTGCTCACTGAGTCTACCCCTTGAGTGTGTCATTTATGGATATGTAAAGTTGTAATCTGGTATGGTCTCACACAGACCACTGGGTACACTGGCTCTTGGGTCTCCAGGGAGGTGCAAAGTCATCCACTACCTGGGACCATCCAGCAGGAGCTACAGAGAGATCTGCAGATTCCTCTTCTTTTGTATGGGGTTTGGAAGTGCCCAGATGAGGTCTAGCTGTGAAGCAAGGCAGGTTGGTGCTGATGCTGGGTCTTGGGCCTTTTAGTGATAGGTTTGGGGCTCCCTGACCTAACTGCAGCTTGTTTGACAGATTTGTAGCCTAAGAAAGGACAGATCATTCATATGCAAAAGTTGTTGTGCACAGCTTGGGTGGGATTATAAACTGGGTGGGTCAGGGGTCTCAGGGAATTACCAGGGTGGAGTAAACAAAAATGGCTACCAGTCAGCCCTGCACCAGGGAGGTTCCAGCAAGGGAACAATGACCACTGTGAGAACCTCCATCTAGAAGAAAGCCACTCCCAAGTTCCTGCCCTGATTCCAGACAGTCCAGTTTCTCCCCATATGTGTCTGGGTCCCCCAGAGCCTCTCCTGGCACTGGAGCTCAGAGGAGGTGGGAACTTGTAAATTCAGTTTGTGGTGCTGGCCTTTTAAGAGGAGCAACTAGGTTTCCAGCAGCCTGTGTGCCACTCAGCCCCAATCCATGCTGGTTTTCATAGTCCATCATTCTTAGTGCCTGTAGGGATTTCTTTCCCCAGCTCTGGAACCCTGGGCTGGGGGTCTGGTGTGGAACCTTGACACCTCGCTCCTCCTGGCAGCCTCTGCAGAGGTGATCTCCCTCCCGATTAAAAAAGTGGCACACATGGGTGCCAGACCAGACCACCGTTCTGTGATTGCACACCTCCTATCAGTCTCAGTGTGCTTTCTTCTTTACTTCTCTAGTTGTTCCAGCTAGATTTCCAGTGGTTCTGGATGATAGTTGTTCTATATTTTAGTTGTAATTTTGATATGGTTGTGGGAGGCAGTTAGTACAGGCATTTACCTATGCCATCTTGCTTTTCCCTCTATTTGCTATTCTGATTGGTTATTTTTTGCTTCCTCATATTCCAAATCATTGATTTGATTTTCGGAATCCTCTACTGTTGAATACCTACAACTGTTCTTTATTTCAGTTGGTATATGCTTAACTTCTGACTGGTCTTTTTTCATGTCATTGACATTCCCACTAGATCCTAGAAAGTCTCATCAAGATCCTTGAGTAACCTTATAACCATGGTTATCAACTCTGTACCCAGTAGTTTACTCACTTTCCTTTCTTTCATTTGTGACCTGTTTATTTGTCTCTGCAATTTGGCTGCTTCCCTGTGTCTGTTTCTATGTATTAGACAGAGCTACGATGTCTCGTGGAATTGGTAGAGTGGCCTTGTGTAGTAGGTATCTTGTAAGGCCCAAGGGTTTAGCCTCCCCAAGTCACCTGCTCTGCGCACTCTAGGTGCATCACTGTGTGGGCTGTGTGCAGTCTTGTAGTTGAGCCTTGATTGCTATTGGAATCTCTGGGAGGACTTGACCTCCAGGCCAATTGACTGTGAGTACCAGCTGTGACTATAGTGGGAGAGCTGCTGTGCAGGAGGTGAGGCCCAGCTGTGAAGCAACTTGGACTGCTGCTAGTGCTGGGTCTTAGGCCTGTTATTGATAGTTTGGGACACACTGTTACCAGCTACAGCTTGTTTGAGAGATTTCAGCAAATTCCAAAGCCTGAGCCATTCATACGGAAAAGGTGCTGCAAAAAGCTTGGATGGGGTGGTGAGTTTGATGGGGCAGGGAATCACCTGGGTGGAGCAAACAGTGTACTTCAGGTTGACAGAAACTCCGATATGGCTGCCAGTCAGCCCTGAAACAGGGGAGATCCCAGTGCAGGAACAATGACTTTTGTGAGCACCCCTGTCTGGGAGAAAGCCACCCCTGAGTTCCTGCCCTGATGCCAGACAGTCCAGTTCTTCCCTGTATGTGTCTGAGTCTCTTAGAGATGCCTGGTCCTGAAGTTCAGAGATATCGAATCTGAGTACATTCCTACTCAGCCCCTTAAGAGGAACACCTGGATCTCCGGCAGCCTCTTTGTCACTCCTCCACAATTCCTGCTAGTTTTTACAGCTTGTAGGGACTTCTCTTCCCAGTTCTGGAACCCTGGGCTTGGCATCTGGTGTGGGGCTGGGATTCCTTGTTTCTCATGGGTGGCTTCTGCAGAGATGATCTCCCTCCAGATTAAAAAACAGCACATGTGGGTGTCAGACCAGCCTGTTCAGTGCCTTTACTCCTCCTACCAGTCTCGGTGTGTTTTCTTCTTTACTTCTCTAGTTGTAGGACTTCCAGTCAGCCAGTTTTCAGGTGGTTCTGAATGATTGTTTTGCTCTATTTTAGTTGTAATTTTGATGTGGTTGTGAAAGGCAATGAGTACCTGCACTTATTGGTTCTTTGTAACATTTTTAATGGAAATTTTAAAGATAATTTACCTCTCAAAAGAGCAGTTTTGAATATTTTTTCTTTTCTACCTTTCAAATCCCTCCTTCAATCTTCAATCATAGTAGTATTTCTTTCATGTTCTTTGATCACCTGTGAAGATGTAGCTTATTATCTTTCTTCTCCCCAAAGAATGGTCCTTTGTTTCTCTCTGCTTCATAGATGCTTTAACCTGGGCTTGTCCTAGAGCTGAAACTGAAAAACATTATTGATTTGAGAGCTTGCTGCTTCAGTGACTGTAAGTTGTGACACATTATCTCCTTTTTGATCTCCACACCTGTGACCATGATAATTTAGAGCAAAAAAGGTCTTGAACTAATAGTACTGCATTTAATCAAATCTAAGATGCCACTGATTGTAGGAAGCACCATTATTTTATAAAGAGGAATACTTTGTTTTCTTGTACTTGGTGTGCTTCACAGATGTTTCTTTGTTTGCAAATTAAAGGCAAGACCCTCCACTAGCAAAAGACTATGAATCACTTCATTGTGGTGGTCTGAAACCAAACCTGCAATGTCTCTGAGGCATGTCTATATCACTAAGAACAGAAAAGAATGCTGCCAATTACTCTATGACACAGTGCCTCAACAAAGTCCTTATACAGTAATCTCTCATTACATTGACAATTCTTTCATCTGTTCTTAGGGATTTAGCAAAATTGCCAAGTTTATTCAGGTCATTTCTTGACATGTGATATACTAGTGCTTCTCAAACTTGATTGGGCACATGAATCACTTTGGAGTCTGGTTAAAGTAAAGATTCTGATTCAGTAGGTCTAGGGTGGGGCTAAAATTCTGCATTTCTAATAAACTCCCAGACAATGCTGATACTCCTGGTCACAAACCAATTGTTGAATAGAAAGGTGACAGGCAATCTTTTACATATATCTCTTTAACTATGGAACTCCTCTTCACATGCTCATGTGCATGTTCCTTTTTTAGATATTCTAAAGCACTTTATTAATGCTTTGCAAAAAAACAGAGTTACAGTAATTTCTCCAACAATAAATATTTACTTTACAAATATCAAATTTAAGTCACACATCTTCACTACTAGGCCTGTCTTTGCATACAATGACTTTTTGCTTCAATGGGTGTATCACAGTGTAAAAATTTTGAAGACTTTTTAATTTATTATTTTATTATTATTATTTTTTAGGGCCTTCCTGTAAAAGCCAGACCTATCTGCTGGACAAATTCAAAAACTGAAGCACTTGAAGACATTTTAAAGGGCAATAAAGCTTAACACATCCAATAGGACAATGAAACAGTTCAACAGAAGAGAATATGCACAGTCATGGCCAAGTTCACAGCTGCTGCCTGGAAGACTGAAAACAGGACACAGTCAAGTTATACGACTCATCGTGATTTCTCCGTAACATTAAATATGAGAAATATATGTAAAATATAATTATGGTATATTAAAAGAACTATAACAATAGGAAAGACATTAGAATTGTACTGTGTAAAGTGCCTTGTGCTGATTTGTTTATTCACAGTACACTTGTAGACTACCGGCAAGGCACTGTACTCTGAGGAACAGGCAGTGAACAGGCAGATCCACAGGTCCTGCCCTCGTGTGGCTCACAGTCCATCAGGGACACTGACATTAAAGAAACACAGTGTACCCTCATTATTTGTGGATTCTGTGGCTGCAGAGGAACTGAAATGAGTCTTTTTTCCAGTTCCATTAAGGGCTTGTGTTCTGATTTCCAGCCACCAGGTGGAGATCAAACAAAACTAATTAATATATTCCCTGTATGTCTTTCTCCCTTAAAAAAAAAAAAAAGTACATTTTTATTCATTTCATAGAGAAAGGGAGAGAGAAATATCAATGATGAGAGAGAATTATTGATTGGCTGCCTCCTGAACACCTCCCTCTCCGCCCCCCCTCCGCCACACTGGGGATTGAGGCAGCAACAGGTATATGCCCTTGAATGTAACCGAACCCGAGACCTTTAGTGCACAGGCCAACACTCTATCCACTGAGCCAAACTAGCTAGGACTCTTCTTCCTTAACTGAACAATTCCTTAAGCTAAGTCAGGAGCACAGAGAATTACTTTTTTGTCTTGTGAGTGAGCCACTGACCTCTCAGTGAGCCACTGACTACCTAAATCAAAGCCACATGCCAATTCAAAACAAACACAATTTTCAAAGGGAACCATAATGTGTTCAAATCAATGAGTGATTTGAAATTGGGAAACCTCTGTCTTTTTAATAAGTTTAACAAAAGCAAACATATTTCCATGTTACATTATTGCCAGTTAGAAGATGGGTGAGATGAAGTAGAGAAAAACAGTTAAAAAAAAAAAAAGAGGAAGGAAGAAAAGCAGACATAGACAGGCCTACACAGAGTGAAACACAGGGCGTGAGGAAGGCTGAGCTGGGGGTGCTGGGGAGACTGTCTGTCCTAGGGTCAGCACCATTTGATCCTTCTTGTCCCTGTGCATTGAGGGGATACGGGTCAGCAGCCCCACAGAGCTCTTTCAAAGGCTAACCTCCAAGTGTCCTCTTTCTGGACTGGGAATTGGGTCTGCTTTTATTTGCAAACTTCAAAGTTTAATTTTAAAGCAAAAGTGTCCTTTTCTTTACACGTGAAAAATTTCTCACGCCTATAAAGAAATCACTTGAGATTTTCAAGTCCCCTCTTTGTAACTTCACAAGTGCTTGCTTTGGGGATGAGCTATTTATTATTCAGAAACAGCCAGGCAGCCTTATGTCTATTTTGTTTTTTAAGTTAGGGGTTTTCATTTATTCAAATCTATTGTCTTATCTGTGAGAGAGCCACAGCGCATGCCTGCATACCTAATTAGAGCCCTGTGAAGATGTTCTCTGATTGGAACAAAGAATTTCCCTTTGGGGAACAGGGGTAACAGCAGACCCTGCTTCCTGCCTCTTGAGGGATTCCAAAGTTTCAGTCATTACAACTCACCACAAAGAGGGGAAATGGCCCTGTGTCTGTAGCTCACTTCTCCTTTCCCAGGCACTGGATGCAGTGAAATGAGGAGCCAGATCTCAGGTGTGTACAGAACTTCTCTGGGAGGATCTTACTGTTCCCATAAAATGTCTAGCAAACTGTCCAGCACAGCTGTCATGTAACTAGGAAGTAACGAGGGCACTGGAATGAGACTCATTGTTTCAGGAAAGCTCATCTCATAGGCAGTGTGAGGCTTCTAGAAGGCTACATCACATGAAAGTTGGTAGTCTTTTGACAGAAATGCAACAGTATTCACATTTTGTCCTATACCAACTGAGGATTTTATAGAATTGAACAAAAATCCCCCAAAAGCTAACACTGTCTTTTTATTTAACAAGTACCTATTTACTTGTAAGAGTTTTAAAACAAGAACAAAACTGCCTCATTGTAAAGCAGCTGTGTGACCTTGAGATCCTCATGGAATATCTCTGGGTGTTGAATCTTGATGCTGGAGCAGGTGTCCCCAGAGCACACATTCCCTGGAGCATCTATCCCTGGAGACTGTGATGGGATGCGCCACTGGCAGCTGGAGGAAATGTTAGAGCCTTTACTTATATTTCTCCCCATCTGAAGTGCAAGGGAAAATTTTAAAGTATTTGATATTAGGACCAACAGAATACAATTACTTTGTTTATAAATGTACAATTTTTGGAAGTGTATGCTCAAAAATGTTATACTATTAATGACCTATGGACAGAGAAAATAGTGTGGGGAAGGCCTGGGGTTGGACAGGGCTGGGTGGAGGGTGGCAAAGGGGGTAAGAAATGGGGGACATCTGTAATGCTATCAACAATAAAGAAAAT
Organism: Murina feae; assembly: GCA_004026665.1. NCBI lineage: Eukaryota > Metazoa > Chordata > Mammalia > Chiroptera > Vespertilionidae > Murina > Murina feae. The sequence continues at coordinate 4,836 of PVJC01017501.1, read as the reverse complement.
GTGATTACTGATCTATACCTTTCAAAGATTAGGCTAGATTTGGTGTTTTCAAATTACTGGTTGCAACTTATTTTTTTGGTTTGTGATAAGTTTAGTGTATTTTTAAAGAGTGAAATAAAATATTAGAGTGTATTGCTCACAGTAAGAATTAAGTATTATTCTGTGAAACTTTTTAGATGAATATGTGTGAATACTAGGTAATGATATAAAATCTTTCTCCTATTGTGGTTTGTGCTTTAAAAAATTTTGAGAAAATGTGGACTAGAACAGTGGTTCTCCAAGTGTCATCCTTGGGTGAGCAGCAGAGACCTATGAGAATTTGTTAAGAAGGCAAATTCTTTTATCCCACCCCAGACTCACTGTGTCAGAAAGTGGGGTGCAGCCCAGCAATTATGGCTCAGTGAACATTCCTGGTGATTCTGCCAAGTGCTGGAGCATAAAACATCTGGCCTAGAACATTCCAGGATTTATCTGGTTACAAAGGCTTAAGATTCTGTTAAGATATTCCTTTAATTAAGGCAATATTTTTAAAAATTACCTGATCATGAGAATCACCTGGGTGATTTAAAAGTACCTTGGATACCCTAAATATTCAGGTCTGGATGTGGGGCTGGGAACTTGGAATCTTGTTTGTTTATTTATTTATTTATTTATTTATTTATTTATTTATGACAAACACCTCTGGTGATTCTTGTGATCAGACAAGTTTAGGAGACACTTTAACCAAGAAACATGGAAATTAGAAAGTCTGTAGAATGTGACTGTTACAGAGCAGAACTGCTATTGCATAGAAAATAATTTTCAGGCTGGGAAATAAGCAATTCAAACTAGAAATTTAAAAGCTAAGAACCATCTAAACATTCCTAAATGGATTTTCTTTCATTTTGAGTGAGCTGAGCCCAGAATTCTCTCCTGAAATGGTTCCCTGAAGTTCTTCCCAGCACTTCAGCTCTGGCACACTGGTTGCTTGAGAAGCACTAGTGGAGGGAACCCTGCATACCCACAGTATTGCTCCTGGAAGCAGGACAGCCCCTGGACTCGGAGACTTTGGGGCAGGCTTTCGCATAGATGTCCTAAAATTCCTTCAAGCAAATTTCAAACACACTGGTGGGGTAGATAGCCGACTTGTAAAAGGAACTATCACCATTGACTTGGTTGTGTTACTGCTAAAACTACATTCCCAATTGACTATAATTAAGAATAAAATCTTATACAAATAATGCCTGCACATTGTAAATATATTCAACACAAATATGTATAAAAATCTGAAAACCTTCTAATACCCCACTTCCCTCCTCAGCCTCAATCCCCCAAATAACCATTGCTAACAGTTTTGAAAATATTTTCTGATTTTTTAAATATCCATACATATAACCTTTAAAAAACAGCATGATTATTGATGTTATGCTGTAATTTTTCTGTAGACAATAGAGCATGGATGTTTTGCTGTGTCATTTTATATCTAGTCAATTCTTTTGAATACTGGTAAATTTTAAATGTTTAATTTAATGTCTACAAAACTACTGACCTCAGAACACTTTGAAAATGAGAATGTATCTTGACTGCATATCCACAAGAACTCAAGGCAGACAATGTGTGCTTAGATTAAAAGAGCCAGGTAAACAATGTCTCTTGAAGAGATTAATTCTGCAAGAAATGATGTAAATTTAATTTATTGAATTTTTAGTCTTTATAACATGAAGAATAATAAGGATGAAAAATTAAATCATTGTATTTTACTAAGAACAAAGTATAATGAGATTAAGTAAAATGTTTTCATTTTTATATTTGTTATAACAAACTAGAGGCCTGGTGCACAAAATTTGTGCAGGGGGTGGTCTCCTCAGCCCAGCCTACACCCTCTCCAATCCGGGATCTCTCAGGGGATCAGGTCTAAACTGGCAGTTGGACATCCCTCTCACAATCCTGGACCATTGGCTCCTAAATGCTTACCTGCCTGCCTGGCTGGTCGCCCCAAACTGCCCTCCCTGCTGTCCTGATCGCCCTTCACTGCCCCCCCCCCATCAGCCTGGTCACCCCTAACTGCCCCTGCTGCTGGCCAGGTCACCGCCAACTGCCCCCTCTGTGCCAGCCTGGTCGCTCCTAAATGCTCCCTGAAAGCCTGGTCACTTCTTACTGCTCCCCCCCATCAGCCTGGTCACCCCCAACAGCTTCCCCCCTGCTGGCCTGGTTGTCCCCAGCTGCCCCCCTTGCTGGCCTAGTTGCTCCATACAGCCTGCTTGTTCAGTCATTTGGTGGTCCCTTACTAACTCCCCTGCTAGCCTGGTCATAGGCAGCCATCTTATGATGGCATGAGGGTTAATTTGCATATTATCTCTTTATTATATAGGATAGCATTAAAAACAAACTCTTAAATTAAAAACCTTTTTGGAGTATTTTATCACATAGCTTAATAGCTGCAATACTGTCTTGGGGTAAAAACCTTATGTGTGGTAAAATATCAGACCTCTTGTTATGTGTTGTTTTAGCACAGTATTTTAAAAATCCCATTTTTATATGAGAACACTATAACAAAGGACAGAAGCACATAAACAATACAGACACTTCATGATCTTTGTGTATTCTTGATTTAGATACTCCAAAAATCTTTAATTATATCCTGTTTGATAGCTCTCTGCTGATTTTTCTAGAATCTGATGGCTACATTCATTCATTTTTATGTTGACACTAGGGGCTCAGTGCACAAAAATTTGTGCACTCGGGGAGGGGGTTCCTCAGCCAAGCCTGTGCCCTTTCACAGTCTGGGACCCCTCCGGGGATATCCACCTGCTGGCATGCCTGGGCAGCCTGGATGAGGGGCTGATGGCTGTTTGAAGGCTGGCCAAGTCCCCCAGAGGAGACCCTCACTCTGCTGGGTGAAGGGCTGAGGGCCATTTTCAGGCTGCCCACAGTCCCTTCATGGTTTGGGTCCCTAATGGGGTGCCTGGCCAACGTGGGTGAGGAGCTGAGGGCCATTTTTAGGCTGCCCACAGCTCCCATTGACCCAATGTCCCAGTGAAGCTGGCTGGAATCAGGTTTCTGGGGTTTATATATCTTCTATAATTGAAACTTTGTTGCCTTGAGCGGAGGCCTAGGCAAGCAATGAAACCTCCTGTTTGCTTCAGTTCTGTGGCTTCTATAATTGAAACATGGTTGCCTTGAGCAGAGGCCCAGCTGGCCTAGGCAGGCAGTTCCTCCATCACTGGTGCAACAGAAGCCTCCTCTTTGCTCTAGCTCTGTGGCTGCCGGCTGCCATCTTGGCTGGGTTAATTTTCACACAGCCACTCTGATTGGTTTGTGGGCATCGCTTAGGTGTACTGGAGTGATGGTCAATTTGCATATCACTCTTTTATTAGATTAGATATTCAACTATTTTCCTTTTTAATTTGCACAACATTCTTGAACTACAAGACTGTTTTTCATTTAAAACTTTTTTCTTTCAGCTTTAGGCCCATGAGGAACAAATTCTTATAAGTGCACTAGAGGCTCAATGCATGAAATTCGTACAAGGGGCTCGGCCCTTACAGCCCCAGCTTCATCCAGGATGTCGTCTGGAAGGTTTTCTGGATGATCATTCTGCTGTTCAGCCCTTTGGTTGATTTGCGTATTACACTTTTATTATATTGATAGCAGTGTCATAAATCTCAAGTTGTAACTTCAAAGGTGTGTAGCTATTATGTGGTAAGACACCTGCTGTGGAGCAGTTGTCATGTAGGAAAAGTGTGTAACAAGATGCGTTTGTGTTTCCCAGCATTCACTTCATGCACTTACATATGAGTATTTTTCTTCTGCAATTTCCTAGCATTCTGGGATTGGAAGCAACCTTAATATTTGCTGAATCTTTATGGTTTAGGACACAATTGTTACATTTAGCAAGGGAATCAGGTGGTGTTGCCACTTTACAGATGAGGAAACTGAGGCTCAAAGTGGTAAAGCAACTTCCTAGTGCAAGGTCCCTTGAATTCAAATTGGTGCTTGCTTGATGTCAAAGTCTGTCCTATATTCACTGTGGCAAGATTTCCTGTGCTTCAGTCATCACTCACTGCTAACATTTGCTACATGTAGCACTGCTTTACTTTTTGGTTAAGGTATATTTTTAAATCCACTCTTTTTGGTTTTACGTAAGCATATTATAAAAAGAAATTAGTAATCTTCAAAGAAGGAAAAAGTGACTTCACAAAGGGAATCAGGGAAGGATAGTTTTAAGGCAATTGCTTTTCAGATCTTAAACTTCCATAGGTACTTTTTTTTTCTAACAATGAGAATGTGCCCTTCCTTCTCCCTTATCAACATTCTGGTTTTATTTTTATTTTTTTATTTATTTTTCTTTTTTTTTATTATTACATAAAGTTTTACAAAGATTAGTACATATATCTCTTTTCCCCCCTACCCTTCCTCCAGCCTCCCCTACCCCCCGGTGTTTTGTGTCCATTAGTTATGCTTAAATGCATGCACCAAAGTCCCTTGGCTGATCTGTTACCCCCCCCCCCCAATGTTCCTGTCCTTGTTGCTGTAATTTGACAGTCTGTTTGATGTTTCTCTGCCTCTGTATCCATTTTTGTTCACCAGTTTATAATGGTTATTATTATCCATAGATGAATGAGGACATGTGGTATTTTTCTTTCATTGACTGGCTCATTTCACTTAGCATTATGTTCTCCAGCTCCATCCATACGCCTGCAAATGCTAAGAACTCCTTCCTTTTTACAGCAGCATAGTATTCCATTGTGTAGATGTACCACAGTTTTCTAATCCATTCATCTGCTGATGGGCACTTAGGCTGTTTCCAAATTTTAGCTATGGTAAATTGTGCTGCTATGAACATAGGGATGCATA
>PVJC01017500.1:0-32437 GCA_004026665.1 Murina feae | reverse complement strand
TACCCACTCCCCGATGCTCTGCAAAGGGCCTGGGAAGCCCACCAAGCAGGCCACCGACCCCCTGCCACCTCTTTCCCTCTCCCTGATGCCCCTCCAAGGGCCTGGACAGCTGCCACGCAGGCCGCCGACCCCCTGCCACCTCTTACCCGCTTCGCAGTGCCTTCCAACCCTGCCACCTCTTACCCGCTTCGAGGTGCCCTCCACCCTGCCGCTTGTTTCCCTCTCACGGGTCCAGAGTCCTGCACTGTCCCACCCTGCAGCCGCTCTGTGCACTCGGGAGGTCCCTCAGCCCGGCCTGTGCCCTCTCACAGTCTGGGACCCCTCGGGGGATGTCCACCTGCTGGCATGCCTGATCAGCCTGGGTCGCGGGCTTTAAGGCTGCCCACAGCTCCCATTGACCCAACGTCCCGGCAAGGCTGGCTGGACGCAGGTGTCTGGGGTTTATCTCCTATAATTGATGCTGTTCCTTTAAGGCCTGGGGATTTGTTTATCTTCTATGATTGATACATAATTGATGCTGTTCCTTTAAGGCCTGGGGATTTGTTTATCTTCTATGATTGATACACCGTTCCTTTAAGGCGGCCTTCTAACTAACGAAGCCTCCTCTGCCTCACCTCGCGGCGTCTATAATGAAACAATTGTTACTTTTACTGGTGAGGCCCGGGCTGCTCTTTCCTTCAGCTCCCGAGGATTCTATGATCGTTATATTGTTTCAAATCTGTGTTTCGCTAGAGGCAGTTTAAGCGGAGCGGGTGCAGCTTCACTTTCGCTCCTGCCGCAATGGAAACTGCCATTTACTCAGGTCCGTGCGTGAGTGGCAGCCTCCATATTGGCTGGGCTAATTTGCATACAGCCGCTCTGATTGGCTGGTGGGCGTGGCTTACCCTGTCTCGGAGAAACGGTTAATTTTATATTTCGCTTTTATTAGTTTAGATTTGAGAATAATGATATATATAATTTAATTATTTATTAATAATTTATATAATTTAATTGCTTATTAATTCTCAGATTTGAATTAATAATAGAGGAATATGCAAATTAGCCAGGATACTGTAACATCACAACTGTTCTACAAGCGGCGGAGAGCTACAGGAGGGCGGGGCAGCGAGCTACGAGTGATAGAGAGCTACCAGTGACAGTGGGTGGGGTGGCCAGCTGAGGCAAGTGGCAGCAAGCAACTTGCACATGGATTCATGTGCAGGGCTACTTTAAAAAAATAATTGATTTTTTTTTCCCCTCCTTGGAGATCTCTCAGTTGTTGATTTCTTCATTTTATTTCAAAACTTTGCAAATAGTCATGTCCTGGAAGATTATATTTTCCATTATACATCCCATACTTTGTATCTCTTGAAGATTTGTAGGTCATTATCATAACCACCCAAATATTACTCTGCTCCTACTCCTCTACCTAGTAGACAAGGTTTCTTTGTGGGGGTTTATTTTATTTTATTCATTTGACTTTTTAAAACTGTGTAGTGAGTAATTTCTCTGTTATGATGGAATAAAGATCCATTAATTACAAGAAAAGTAATTTTTTAACGTTTTAAATATTTACTTTCTTAGACATCTTACAAATTTTCTCCTTGAATAATCAAATCCAAAGCATTAATAGCATAAGCAAAATTAAGTGGAAGATGATGATTAATTAAAAGTGTACATTATAATATATTCATAGTTAAAATACTGTTTACTTAAAATAATTTTTTTTCTTTTTTATTTTTTTTTATTTTTTTTTTAAATTTTGCTTTATTGCTTAAAGTATTACAACGAATGATAGATAAAATAATTTTTTAAAGTAATGTTTTATGGGAACTTCATTCCCAAATATTTGTATTAAAACGGAACTGACATTGTCTCTTAATCACATTGTTGTGTTTAGAGATTTCAATCAATGAAATCTGAATTCAGTATTTGTTCCAGTTTTTTTATATAGTAAGTAGAATAGATGAATATTTAGAAACATGAGATTGAAGCAACTAGAACATTTTTGTGAGGCTTTATGAGTTTTCCATTACTGGTAAGCAGCACCAAATCACTGATTCCCAGGAAACCTTGGCAGGTGCTCATAGAAGGTCTCTGCATATCACTTTGCTGCCCTCCAGTGATGGGTACTCATACAGTCTCTCTCAACTCCTGGAATGACTTTATGTATGTGTGCATGTATTTTTATTTACAGTTGGGGATATTCCTTTTCATTATATTTAGAAATGGAATCAAAACAATATCCTTGCTCACACTCTTTATCTTTTTAAAAATGAGTATTGTATACTGATGCTTTGCTAATATGAAGGCAGCCAATAATGCTCAACCCTCTAGAACCTCTTTTTTAAATGGCAGAAAGTGATTATATATTGAACTCAAGATAAGAACACATAATATGGCGTTTTGCATTCCCACATGTTTAGAAGTATCTCTCAAAGAGACTTCACTAAGAATGTGCATTGAGAATTCCTAGTTATATGTTTATAAATTGTAGTCCATCTCTGTGACCTAGATTCTCAATGATTCATTTGTCTGACAAACCAGAATAGAAAAGCATTTATAAACTATTGGGGTTCATAAGTGTGGTTTTTTTCCTTTTTGCTAAATGATAGTTACTGTAAATCATTTTATATTTGACTACAGAGCAAAACCACATAATAATTTTTAAATATTTTTATTATAAACTTTAAAAACAGAGTTAATAAGAATGTATAATATCAGCATTGCATTTGAACCAGGACATTGTTTTTATATTACTTTACCAGTTTTGAAAGAACTTTTTAGTGACCATAATTGTTCCAACTCAAGGGGAAGGAGCTGTTCTCTCAGCTGTTCAGTGTGCTGTGGTGATGTCTGCAGTTAATTCATTATTGAGCATAATTAAAACAGTGCACTCAAAAATGCACTTATAGCACTTAGATATTTCCTAAAGATTTTCCATCTGAATATCAAATCTGGTTCCTGCTTATAGACTGAAAGAATTCAGAACTCTGTTAAATGTATTTAACAAAACTGTTAATATGTATTTAACCAACTCTTTTCAAGTAAAATGTCCAATACTGCTAATCAAGTATTAGAAAACAGCAGTACCTCTTTTTAATTTTAGAAATATACCTATTTGAAGTAGACTTTCTGGAATAGCAAATATTTAAAGGCATTTGGATTTTTCATGTCTTAGTGTGAACACATGTAGCATTTTCTTCAGTAAAGTTATGGAGCTGTGACTATGTAAGTGCTGGATGTTGGAGTCAGTCCTGTTAGAGTCATCCCTTGGTATTCAAGGGGGCTTGCTTCCATGATGCATGCATGGATGCACACACACACACACACACACACACACACACACACCAAAATCCAAGGATGCTCGAGTCCTTTATATAAAACTAGAGGCCCAGTGCATGAAATTTGTGCACAGTGTGGGAGGGTCCCCTCAGCCCAGACTACACCCTCTCCAATCCAGGATCCCTCTCACAATCCTGGACTGCTGGCTCCTAACCACATGCCTGCCTGCCTGATCGCCCCTCACTGCCCCCCCCTGCCGGCCTGGTTGCCCCTAACTGCCCCTCTGCTGGCCTGATCACCCCTAACTGCCACTGCCTGCCAGATTCATTGCCCCCAACTGTCCCCTCTCCCCCGCCCACCTGCCTGGTTGTCCCCAACTGCCTCCCCTGCCGGCCTGGTCACCCCACACAGCCTGCTGCTCAGTCATTTGGTTGTCCCTCACTAACCCCACCTGCCGACCTGGTCGCTCCACACAGCCTGTTTGGTCATCTGTTCAGTTCCAACGGTTAGTTAGGCTTTTATATAGATAGATGGTGTAGTATTTGCATTAATCTATGATTGCATGTAGGCTAAAACAAGGTATACCTACACATCACTTCATTTGTGTGGATTCAGTGTAGTGTTCAGCTCATGGCAAATTCAAATTTTGCATTTTGGAACTGTCTAGAATTTTGTGTTTTCAAGTAGTTTTGTTTTTTTGTTTTTTGGTGGGTTTTTTTGGTTGTTTTTTTTTTTTCTTCAGTAATTTCCAAATCTGCCGCTATACTGCTTTGCCTAGGTACTTTGCCTAGTATGTGAAAAAATGCGTCGCAAACTAAAAATAACCAACCAATCGTGGTCAAACCTCATGGTTAGCCATTGCAAATGTCTACCCTCATGTGTTTGAATTGACTTTGTGTGGGTTAATTATGATGTGTCTTGGTGTGGTCCTCCTTGGATTCCTTTTGTTTGGGATTCTCTGCATTTCCTGGACTTGTAAGTCTATTTCTTTCATCAGGTAGGGGAAGTTTTTTGTCCTTATTTCTTCAAATAGGTTTTCAATATCTTGCTCTCTCTCTTCTTCTGGCACCCCTATAATTCTGATGTTGTTACTCTTGAAGTTGTCCCAGAGGCTCCTTACACTATCTTCATATTTTTTTATTCTTTTTTCTGTTTTCTTTTCCGGTTGGGTGTTTTTTGCTTCTTCATATTTCAAATCTTTGACTTGATTCTTGGGATCCTCCAGTCTGCTGTTGGATCTCTGTATATTATTCTTTATTTCAGTCAGTGTATGCTTAACTTCTAGCTGATCCTTTTTCATATCCTCGAGAGTCTCACTAAATTTATCGGCAGTTTCTAGAAAATTCTTGAAAAACCTTATAATTATGGTTTTGAACTCCATATCCAGTAATTTGTTTTCCTCCCGATCTGTCATTTGTGACCTGTTTCTTTGTCTCTGTATTTTGGCTGCTTCCCTGCATTGATAGAGTAGCTTTCTGTGCTAGGTGTCCTATAGGGCCGAATGGTTCAGCCTCCCCAATTACCTGAGGTAGACACTCTTGGTGCACCCCTTTGTGGGCTTTGTGCACAGTCTTGTTGTAGCTAAGCCTTGATTGTTGTTGGTATCACTGGGAGAAATTGACCTCCAGGCCAATTGGCTGTGAGAATCAGCTGTGTCTGTGGTAAGAGAACTTCTGTGCTAGAGACACCCTTGTGGGACAAGACTTGGTTCACTGGGGCTTTGGTGCTCACTGAGTCTGCCCACTGAGTGTGTCCCTTATGGATCTGAGGAGTTGTAATCTGGATGGTCTCACTCTGACCACTGGGTACATTGGCTCTTGGATCTCTAAGGAGGTGCTATTTTAGCCTCTGCCTGAGACTACCCAGCCTTTTATATGCAAAAGCCTCTGCGTACAGCTTGGGTGGGGCGGGGTCTCGGGGAATCAACAGGGTGGAGCAAACAGCTATGGCTGATCCTCAGCCCAGCCCTAAAAGGCACTGGGTCTCAGTGTCCCATGGTATTCGTTTTAAGCAATGCCAAGAGAAAGCCACTCTTGATTTCCTCCCGGTGCCAGACTGTCCAGCTTCTCCCCATAAGAGTCTGGGTCCCCAGAAACTTGCCCAGAACTGGAGTTCAGAACCGCCGGGAGCTTGTGACTCCCTCCCTATTGAAAAAGATAACCGCGTCCTCAGTTGCCAGCCCTTTCCTCGTGTGCCTCCGTACCTCTGCACTTTACTTCTGCACCTCCTCTGAGTCTCAGTGTGCTTCTCCCTTCTAGTTGTAGAATTTCCACTCAGCCAGCCTTCCTGTGGTTCTGGGTGGTGTTCACCCTTTCTCTTTGTTGTAGTTTTGAAGTGGTTGTGCGAGGCAGCAATTTCAGGTTATGCCGCCATCTTGGTTTCTCCTTCAAGTAGTTTTATTCCACAGTTGGTTGAATCCACAAAGCCAAACCCACAAATATGGAGGGCTGACTATATTTCACATGATAAGGAGTTCATAAGTCTGACTAAAGAGAACTCAGGCCTCATTTTCAGAGTCGGTTAGAACTCCATGCTCCCTTGCTATGTGTTTTCTATCCCAGAGATGGTTATGTCTCCTATGTGTTGATTTCTTAAGTACTTTGAAAACCCTTAGATTACAAATTCTTATATTTTAAGTTTGAACTATACAGAATGTTCACAGATGAATAATTGTTTATTTTCTCCTTTTCTCATTCATAGCCTAATTCAAACAAATAGTAACCTAAGTGTCTATCAGTAGATGAGTAGATAAAGAAAAGGTGCTGTGTATATATAATGGAATACTAGTCGGCTATAAAAAAAAAAAAAAGAATGAAATCTTGCCAACTGCAACAACATGGATGAACCTAGAGGGCATTGTGTTGAGTGAAATAGTCAGACAGAGAAAGACAATACCATATATTTTTAATATATATGAAATCTAAAAAACAATAAACTAGCAGAATAGAAACAAAGTCATATATACGGAGAACACTTTGATGGTTGGTAGATGGGAAGGGGGTTAGGGAAATGAGTGAAAAGGGTGAAGGGATCAAGAAGTGCAATTTGATACTTATAGAATATTCATAGAATATAAAGTAAAGTATAGGAAATATAGTTAATAATCTATGATAATAAAAGGGTAATATGTTAATCAGATTGGACGTCATTCTGGACATCCTTCCTAAAGAAGCTGGCCCAGGTCCCAGGTGCCTGCAGGTGGCCAGAAGAGGGAAGCAGCCCAGGTCCCGGGTCACGGGTGTCAGAGGAAAGCCGGTGCTGGCAGCCAGGGAAAGGAAGGCCTACTCTTGCACGAATTTTTGTGCATCAGGCATCTAGTATAGTAAGAAATATGTAGTGTTGGATGGGTTCTAGATTTATCAGGGTGATCACTTTATAAGTGATATAAATGTTTAATCACTGGATTGTACATTTGAAACTAATACAATATAGTACATCAATTATAATTGAAAATAAAAATGATTTTAAAAAGCCAAATAGCAACTCTCATTTGTAGAATACTTCCTGGTTTGCATTTGTCTTTTAATTTTCAGGCAGTTTAGAATTTTGATTCCATGTGTTTACAGAATTATGTAGCATATTTTAGTTGTAAAATAATGAGAGTCAAGCTCACTGATTTTTTATTCTTGGTGGATTGATGGACAAATGGGCCTGGATACCTAAGGAGACCCAGGTCCTCTATTTATGGAATAACTGTTTAAAAAAGAAGAAAAGAACAGGAAAGGAAATGTGAGAGGGTCAGTCTTCTCCTCCCTTATGCCATCTGTGCGCTGCAGCTGTGGACTGCTTGGGTTACCTCCTTCTTGGGTGAAAGGGAAGTTTAGTCTTTGCAGATTTCACTCTTTGCCCAGTGACTGCTACCTGTTGATTGGGGTTTTGGTGAAACAAACTGGAATTGAGCTCAAATCAGCATTTCATTTCAAATATGTTTAAAATTTTTTCTAATCTATAGATCCACTAAACTTGTAATCATTGAGAGATTGCTGCTTCTGGCAGAACGCTATGTGATCACTATAGAGGTAAGCCTCTCTGTTTTTATAAAGCAACTGAGTCATCCCATTATTAGACTCAATGTATTAGGTATGTATTTTTGAGATGTTTAGCAGTGGCACTATGAGTCTAACTTGTTTGATTTACTATCTTTTCAAGGATTTTTACTCTGTTCTACGAACTATTCTACCTCATGGTGCCTCATTTCATGGACATCTTCTAACGCTTAATGTTACTTATGAGTCTACCAAAGATACCTTTACTGTAGAGGTAGGTTTACATTAAGCTTTGTGGCCATTGTCATATTATCTTTCACAACGCTATTGATAAAGATGTATGAGTGACTATTCTAAAAGCTGGTAAACAAATTTAGAATAAAGACCTGAAATGAAAGGGAATGATGAGGTGTAAACAGACATATAGGCAAATATATAATACAATATCAGATGGTGGTGAGTATCATCTATACTAATGAAAGGGTAATATGCTAATTAGATTGGACATATTCCAGACATCCTTTTGGACAAAGCCACAGTGGTGGGGGCTGAGGCAGAGGTGATTAGGGATGACCATGCTGGGAGGGGAGGGCAGTTAGGGACGACCAGGCTGGCAGGGGAGGCAGTTAGGGGCGACCAGTTCAACAGGCAGAGGTTGTTAGAGGTGATTAGGCAGGCAGAGTGGTTAGGGGTAATCAGGCAGGTGAGTGGTCCTGGACATCCCCCGAGGGGTCCCAGATTGGAGAGGGTGCAGGCCAGGCTGAGTAATCCCCCTCTCGTTTCGTGCATCGAGCCTCTAGTTAAGAATAAAGGAGAGCCCTAACTGATTTGACTCAGTGGATGGAGTGTCGGCCTGCAGACTTAAAGGTCCCAGGTTCAATTCCGGTCAAGGGCATCTACCTTGGTTGTGGGCACATTCCCCAGTAGGAGGTGTGCAGGAGGCAGCTGATCGATGTTTCTCTCTCATCAGTGTTTCTAACTCACTATCCCTCTCCCTTCCTCTCTGTAAAAAAATCAATAAAATATGTATATATTTTTTTAAAAAAAGAATAAAGGAGAATAAACTGGTAGAGGTGATGGTTATGGCAGAACACTATATGGTCACTATAGAGGTAATCACACTTTATATAGAGATGGGCATGGATGGTCTGAGGCGGTGGCATCTGAACATAGAACTGGATGAGGTGACAGAGCAACCCTTTTCTGGAGAAGTACATTACAAACAAAGGGCAGCAGGTACACAGGCCCTGAGGTGGGGGTTTGCTTGGCTTGTTCATGACAAGCAAGGTGGCTGGAATGACAGTGAGAAAGGGAAAGAAAGAATGGAAGACCTGCTGTGGAAGAAGGACTTGAGATTTTATTCCATGTGTGATGAGAGGGTTGAAGGAGGGAATAGAAATTTTACTTACAGCACAAGGGAAACCTCTTAAGGGCAGGGATTCTTGTCTTTGGTTTTTTGCTGTTCTTGGCTTTTAGAACAGTGCCCAGTATATAGTAGATGCTCACTAACAGTTGTTTAAATGAACGAATAAATGCATTACAATAGTTTAATTTTTTTTACAGGCTCACAGTAATGAAACCATAGGGAGTGTCCGGTGGAAGATAGCCAAGCAGTTGTGCTGCCCTGTGGATAATATACAGATATTTACAAATGATAGTCTGGTAGGTTTAAATAAACTGTGGCCATTTAGCCTGATACTAATACTATCCTCTTCCTTTTCCTCTCAGTAATTAAGAAACCTCTTTTTGCAGCTGACAGTAAATAAAGATCAAAAATTACTCCACCAGCTGGGCTTTTCTGATGAACAGATCCTTACGGTGAAGACTTCTGGCAGTGGGACCCCATCCGGGAGCTCTGCAGATTCCTCCACCAGCTCCAGCAGCAGCAGCAGTGGGGTTTTTAGTTCATCATATGCCATGGAGCAGGTATTGAGTGATAAATCATTTATATTTTGAAACAGGATTTTAGTATCTTTTTGTCTTCAGCCCATATAGATTTGGATGATTGTGTCCTTTCCTCTCAGACAAATCCTGACTCTTCAGAAATGTATCCCTGGGAAGCACTGGGCATCTTTGGGAGGAGATACATAATTTATCAATCTTCTGGACCACAGACTCTTCTGAGTTCTGAAGCATTCTCTCTGGCCATCGCTGCTGCTCCTCTCATCCACCTCTCTGCATTGAGTCATTGATTTTCCCATTAGCAGTCACATGCTGTGTTATTTCTGTCACCTTAAAAAAAAGCTCGCTCTTCTCCCAGTTTCCCCTTCAGTTCCTGCCCTATTCTCTTCTTCCCAGATCAGCAAAGCTTCTTAATGAAAGAGTTCTTTGAACTCTTCGCCATCCTCTTTTTACGCTCTTTTTAAGGTTCTCTCTTACTTCAGCCTCTCAGTCCTCATCTTCCGGACCTTTCAGCGGACTTGGTACATGTGATCACTTCCCCTTGAAATATTTTCTTCACTTGGCTTTCAGGTCTTTGTGACTGTATGTTTTAACATAGCATAATCTTGCTATAGATGTCAAAGAATCCTTCAGGGTTAGTATTAGTACTATGGATTTTTTTTTAAATAACTAGACAGTACTTATATATAGCAAGAATTTAAGAAAGAAATTTCATTCAGAAATGGTATAATGACAGTTAATTAGCAACAGAAACAGTGTATATAGCATCTTCAAGTTTAATATGTTTATACTATCTCATTTATCCTGAATTACTAATCTTCACCTATATAAATACATTTTTTGAATATCTAGTTTCTTATTCCTTTAATCACATCTGAGTCTCTTCTATGCATGTATATTCTTTTCCTACCTTTAGAAAAATCACTTATCGTATTTTCCAGCATATAAGATGACTTTTTAACCCAGGAATATCTTCTCAAATAATGAGAAGGCTAGTGAGAGAAGTGACCCAGTTACCTACTCTAATTTCTTCCTCCACCATTTCTACCATTTCAGCAGTTCTGTCTCAACTTTTGAGAAGATTTTCCTGGGTTAAAAAGTCATCATATGCCAGAAAATATGGTAGATTATACATATATCTATGTATTGTGTGTGAGTGTATGTGTTTGTGTATATATCTATACTAATAAAAGGGTAATAAGCTAATTAGACTGGGTGACTGGCCATCTTCTGGATGTCCAACTTTCTTCTGGACAAAGCCATGGTGGTAGGGGCCAAGGCAGAGGCAATTAGGGGCGATCAGGCCGGCAGGGCAGGGCAGTTGGGGGCCATCAGGCCATCAGGGGAGGGCAGTTGGGAACCATCAGGCTGGCAGGGGAGGGCAGTTGGGGGCCATCAGGCTGGCAGAGAAGCGGTTAGGGGCAATTAGGTAGACAGGCAGGTGAGTGGTTAGGAGCCAGCAGTCCTGGATTGTGAGAGAGATGTCAGACTGCCAGTTTAGGGATTGGGCCTAAACCAGCAGTTGGATATCCCCCAAGGGGTCCCAGATTGGAGAGGGTGCAGGCTGGGCTGAGGGACACCACCCTCCATGCACCAATTTTGTGCACCAGGCCTATAATATCTATATGACTTTCACTTTGCTTTTAAGTCACTCATTGGCTTGTTTCCTCCTGATGAGCTCTTGGTCAGCTTTCAGGGGTGCCCACTCTCCATTCTAGTAATTACACCTACCTTTGTTTTATCTCTCTTCTTCTGCCTATCATTGGGCACCTGAGCCCCCACCAGCAGGTCGGTATGAGAGAAGAGCCCAGGTAGTAAGCACACCAGAAGGTGAGAGATCCCCGACTGTTCCCCTGTGCGCTTTATGCAGATGAGCACTGTGCTCTCCTCCAGTTTCACAGTGACCAGGTTTCAGAACTAATATTTGTATTGTACATTTGGTTAAAAAAGATAATTCTTTTGTGAATCTGTATTTATATTTGCCTTTTTTCCCTCAGGAGAAATCCCTTCCTGGTGTTGTGATGGCACTTGTGTGTAATGTATTTGACATGCTTTACCAGCTTGCCAATCTAGAAGAGCCAAGGTAAATATAAACATAGGGAACCAAGAAACTTTTCCCTTGAAATGTATTTACATCTAATTCTAAATGACTCTGTTATCGAAACTGTGACTTATCTGAAAAAATTTCAAATTTGAACATTTCAGGATAACTCTACGAGTACGAAAGCTTCTACTCTTAATACCCACTGATCCAGCCATTCAGGAAGCCCTTGACCAACTGGATTCTTTAGGAAGAAAGGTATGGGTATCTAAGGGGGTTAATTAACTGTCATGGAATTTTATATCATGATTCAGTGAAAATACAACACCAAATCACACTACAATAAGGTGACCAAACATCCCGCTTTTGGCGGGACAGTCTCGACTTTTAACAGTTTTTCCTGCATCCTGCGGCATTTTAAAAAAGTCCCGATTTTTGGAAAGAATGCACGACGAGCTAGGGAACGGTGGGAGAACGGGAAGGGAAGATACAGTTTTCGGCGGCCAAACAGTCAATTGTGTCCTGCTTTACCAATGTTAAAATCTGGTCACCTTATACTATAATCATTTGATACCTTTTTCTTAATGATTTTTCTTCTTTTGAAAAATATTTTCTCTGTAAATTGAAATCAGAACTTCATGTTGGCTTTTAAAGTATCTAGATGGAGCGAAAAATTATGTCAGATTTTAAAACCAGAAAATATCATCTACTTCTACCTTCATGATATACATTAGGAAACCAAAGCCCAGAGAGAATGGAGTATCCTGTCCAGGATTAGACTCTGGCTCCGATTCTTCTCTCATGATGCCTCTCTGATTGTGATTAGGTTATCTTTTCAGTTTCTCACTGTTGATACATAAAATTCATTTTATTTAGTTTATAGGGCATCATTCCGTTATGTGTATATTGAAATTGTGTTTAATCCATAACATTGTTTATGCTCTCAGAATAAATTAATCCTACCAGACTGCTCTACCGATTTTTCGGTAATTTCCGAATCTGCCACTATACCGTTTTGCCTAGGTACTTTGCCTAGTACGTGAAAAAAATGCGTCACAAACTAAAAATAACCAACCAATTGTGGTCAAACCTCATGGTTAGCCATTGCAAATGTCTGCCCCCATGTGTTTGAATTGACTTTGTGTGGTTTAAGCGACAGTTAGATTCAGGGCCTCAGGTCTGGTAGGGTTAATTTATAACAAAGTTGTTAGAATTAAGTTTTATATTTAAGTGGTTCACATTTAGACAACTTGTCATATTTGGCTTATAAACTTGAGGGAGAAGAGAACTAATGTAATAAAACACATCACTAGTACTAGTTCAAAAAATTCTCGAAACTACACTTTGGCAATCTTGTAACTTCATTAGAGGCCTGGTGCACGAAATTCGTGCGGGGAGGGGGAGGGGTGTCCCTCAGCCCAGCCTGCACCCTCCAATCTGGGACCCCTCGAGGGATGTCCGACTGCTCGTGGGATCAGGCCTAAACTGGCAGTCGGACATCCCTCTCACAATCCAAGACTGCTGGCTCCTAACTGCTTGCCTACATGCCTGCCTGCCTGATTGCCCTTAACCACTTCTGCCTGCCAGCGTGATCACCCCCTCACTGCTCCCCTGCCAGCCTGATCGACGCCTAACTGTTCCCCACTAGCCCAATTGCTCCCAACTGCCCTACACTGCTGGCTTGATCGCCCCTAACTGGCCTCCCCTGCTGGCCTGGTTGCCCCTAACTGCCCTCCCTTGCTGGCCTGGTCGCCCACAACTGCCCTCTCCTATAGACCTGGTCCTCCCCAACTGCCCTCCTCTGCCAGCCCAGTCACCCTAACTGCCCTCACCTGCAGACCATCTTTGACTCCATGGGGGGTGGCCATCTTGTGTGTTTCAGTGGTGGTCAATTTGCATATTACCTCTCTATTATATAGGATTATCAGTATTTAGAGGTACAAGTTTTAAAAACACAAAACAAATTAACATGACATTGTTGATGCCGTTTAGGATTGTCATGCTGTTGAGCATGTATAGTTTGTGAGATAGAATTTGGTGTCTTATTAACTGTAGAGCTCATGTGGTTTTATGAGATTAAGTTTTAGAAAATATTGTTGGTGTGGATTATATTTAAAAGGAAAAGACTATCAGAATGTATACAGATATCTGTTTCTTTTTAATTTGTGCTTTTAAGACATACATTCTCTTTTTCATTCTCTTAACTTAGAAAACATTGCTGTCTGAAGCAAACTCTCAGTCTTCGAAGTCTCCATCCCTCTCTTCAAAGCAGCAGCACCAGCCAAGTGCCAGCTCAATTCTAGAGAGTCTCTTTCGGTCTTTTGCTCCAGGAATGTCCACCTTCAGAGTGCTTTATAACTTAGAAGTAAGAAACCTATTTCTTTCCACTTATTTTGGTTTGTAGAATCATGCTTTCTGATGACAGAAATACGTTAACAGGTTTTACACTGTTAAAACTTAGTTTTCAAAAAGTACAAAATAGAATATAAATTGAAATATTTTGGATTTTGCCTTTGTAAATGCTCAATTTTTTTCAGTTCATGCCCATGTACATTGTTATACTTGCAAAATAGCATCTAAATAAATAATTAGGAAGCTTTATGTCATTACCTTCCTCTAGAAGTTCTGTAAGTATGTATAATGTCAATTATTAATCCTGAGCCTTCTTGCTATTAAATGCATTTTATTTTAGAAATAACTGTTGTAATTGTTTACATTAATGCAGCTTTATGAGGAATTTGTCAGAAGACATGTTAACATGATTAGTTCAAGGTTAAAAAAAAGAGCATTAGAAGAATTTGAGCAAAAGAATTTTTTTTTTTAATATATTTTATTGATTTTTTTACAGAGAGGAAGGGAGAGGGATAGAGAGTTAGAAACATCGATGAGAGAGAAACATCCATCAGCTGCCTCCTGCACAACTCCCACTGGGGATATGCCCGCAACCCAGGTACATGCCTTGACCGGAATTGATCCTGGGACCTTTCAGTCCACAGGCGACGCTCTATCCACTGAGCCAAACCGGTTAGGGCAGTGAGTCTTTATTTAAAATTTTAAATTATAATAACTAAATATGTTTTCTGCCTTGTGCTTATACTAAGCACCTTAAGCTTGCGTTATCTTATTTAATCCAAACAATCCTCTGGTAAAGGTAATTATTATCCCAGTTTAGCTGATGAGAAAACTGAGGCAAAAGGAAAACTTACATGCCTGAGATTATTTCTGTGAAATAATTCTCTTGTCATACCAAAATATTCAGTTAAGCTTTTCCTTGGGTAGGTAAGCAGTGTTATAAAAAGGGCATGGATATTAAAGTCAGATACATCTGGATTTAAATTCTAACCATGTGACCTTCGATGGGAGGTCACTAAACCTCTCAGGTCACAGTCTTTACCTATAAAGTTAAATACTGCACATATGCCATGCATGGTGAAATGAGATAATGCATGTTAAGGACCTCGTCTGATGCCTAGATGCTCAATAAGTAGGAAGAAGTTATAGAGTCATTAGTGGGGACTCGTCCAACACTTTTAGTAAATGGGCTGTTTTATAAAACTTACATACTTTTTTAAAAAATATAAATTTTTTTTATTGATTTCAGAGAGGGAGGGAGATGGACAGATAGAAAGATCAATGATGAGAGACAATTATTGATCGGTTGCCACACTGGAGATGGAGCCCACCACCCAGGCATGTGCCCTGACCAGGAATTGAACCCATGACCTCCAGGTTCATAGATCGATGCTCAACCACTGAACTACACTAGCCAGGCTTAACTTCCATACTTTTTAAATAACATATCTAGCATATCATCTCTTCTTATCTAAGCTTGAGAAACAGAGACATTCACGTTTGCTGGTTTTATGAAAAGAGAGCACATCAGCTCTCTTCAAAACAGATTTTTCTTGCCAAGTAAATAGAACTTGGAAAATGTGATTATTTATTTGTGAAACATCAGTTTCCTTATACTTCTGGGTGGAAAAATGGCATGCAGCATTTAAAGAGATTGTGACTTGAGTTGTGTGATTATTTTATTTAGTAAAGGAATAATTTCTGCTGGAAATGTTTGGATGATTAATTGTGCTTATCTATTTCCAAGGTTCTAAGCTCCAAACTCATGCCAACTGCTGATGATGACATGGCAAGAAACTGTGCAAAATCCTTCTGTGAGAACTTCCTCAAAGCAGGAGGTTTGAGGTTAGTGTCCTACTATAATGTTACATGAATTACAGAAAATGATTCTATTATTTTTATTAACTTCCCTTTCCAAGCCTTGCTTATTCCTACAAGGTATTATGTGAAGCATTATGAGACTTTTAATAAGAAGGAATGATGTCTCAGCTTTTGGAATATTTAAATTTATTTTATGATTTTTGATTATTTGGAAAACTTAAAGAAGCATGTGTCTTTCCGCTCGGTAGTGGGGGATTCTCAGGAAGAGGAAAGGTGAAGAGGCTAAATCTGTTTCTGTTATTTCCCACATCCATTTATGCTAAGGTGACTTTGATTCCCAGTAGTCCATGTTGTGGAAGGCATTAGTTCTGAGGCTGCAAAGATAAATTAAATATTATCCCTGCCCTTAAGAGGCTCATGGTTTAACAGTTATCTCATGGTTTAACAGTTATTGTAACTATTAATACAGAAGCTTATAAAAATCACTTTAGTAGAGTGGAGGTTATGAAAGAAACTAGTGGTTAAATTGACTAAATTTGGTTGGGGTCATAAGATTAGGAAATACTTCACTGAAAGTAACATTTGAGCTGGGAGTGTGAAACCAGTAGTCAGAGTGGTCATTCCCTAGGTAAACCAGGAGGGCAGAGGGACTCTGAGCCAGAGGTGGGAGGCAGGGAATGAATGAAGCACTAAAGTACATGGCCCTTCTTGGGAATATAGTTGCCAGGTGAGGCTAATGCCAAGGATAAGGGAGAGAAATATGTAAAGAAGGGTTACATTGTCCTGACCGGTTTGGCTCAGTGGATAGCGGGTCGACCTGTGGACTGAAAGGTCCCAGGTTTGATTCCGGTCAAGGGCATGTACCTTGGTTGCAGGCACATCCCCAGTAGGAGGTGTGCAAGAGGCAGCTGATCGATGTTTCTCTCTCATCAATGTTTCTAACTCTCTATCCCTCTCTTCCTCTCTGTAAAAAAATCAAAATATCTATATCTATCTATCTATCTAAATATATACATATATAATATTTTAAGAAAAAGACAGAAGTAAAAGTAACAGTGTATGTCAGGTGGTTATAAGAACTGTAGAGAAAAACAAGACAAAAAGGGATGGAGAGAATGGGAAAGCTTTAATTGATGGGTTGACATTTTACAAACATGATGGAGGTATAGAGGGAGACCATGATCTACTGGGGAAAGCTGTCTACAGGACCAGCCACTACCCTTAGTGGGGCCCACCTGATGGCTGCAGAGACCAGCAGGAGGCCAGTGTGTTTGGGCAGATTGGGGCAGGCAGCAGAGAGGACATGAGATTATAGACATAGGTCAGGTTATGTAAGATTTTATAGGCTACTGTGAAAATTACCTTTTTTCTGTAGGAAATAGGAAGCCATTGGAGGATTTGTACAGAGGAGTAGTGTTAGGATCTGACTTAATCTTGAAAGGATCTCTCTAGTTGATCTCTTGAGACTAGATTTTGGAGGTGAAGCATTAAGAATGGAAACAGTAAGCCCTAACTGGTTTTGCTCAGTGGATAGAGCATCAGCCTGTGGACTTGAAAGGTCCCAGATTCGATTCCGGTCAAGGGCATGTACCTTGGTTTTGGGCACATCCCCAGTAGGAGGTGTGCAAGAGGCAGCTGATGAATGTTTCTCTCTCATCGATGTTTCTAACTCTGTATCCCTCTCCCTTCCTCTCTGTAAAAAAATCAATAAAATATATTTAAAAAAAGAAAAATGGAAGCAGGAAGAACAGTTGGGAAGCTTCTGCAGTAATATAGATTGAGGTGGCAATGAAAAAACAAGCTTATTCAATACACCAATTCTGGATATATTTTTGAATTGTTAGTTCACATTAGTAACTCAGGCCAGTTAGCAAGAAGGGAACTATGCAAATATTCTGTGTTGGAGATCCTTCTTTGATTACAAGGAGTCTAATTATAAGTGGATGAAAAGGATTATAGGTATCATAAAAAGTCATTGGGATAGAGATATGTATGGTTCATTTATATGTAAGCATCTTGTAGAAATTTTGAGTGATAGATAACATTTATTAGCAATTACAGAAATTTCCTTATGAAAGAAATAGAAGTCTTTAATATCCTGTCTTCATTCTGTCTTTTAAAGTTTGGTTGTAAATGTGATGCAGAGGGACTCCATCCCATCAGAAGTCGACTATGAAACAAGGCAGGGAGTTTATTCTATCTGTCTGCAACTCGCAAGGTATGTCAATATGTTGTGTTAATCACACAAGGCAAGACTCGACTTTACTTTTCTCACCAATTCAGTCATTTTAAGTAGTATGAAATGAATTTAATAAGTCTACTTTTTTATTTCCTTTTAAGATTTTTACTTGTTGGACAAACAATGCCCACATTATTAGATGAAGACATTGCCAAAGATGGTATAGAGGCACTTTCTTCTCGCCCATTCCGAAACGTTAGCCGGCAGACCAGCAGGCAGATGTCCCTATGTGGTACCCCAGAAAAGTCATCCTACCGACAGTTGTCAGTGTCTGATAGGTCTTCTATTAGGGTGGAGGAAATCATTCCTGCTGCACGAGTTGCAATACAAGTAAGTGATTTGTGTATTCAAGAATTATTAAGTACCTCCTGTTTAGAAACGATTGGTTGAGGGGTGGGACCATTCAGATATCCTCCCATATCCTATATAATAAAAGGGTAATATGCAAATTGACGGAATGGCAGAACGACAGGTTGCTATGACGTGCACTGACTGTGGGGAGAGGGCCTAAGCCATCAGTCAGACATCCCCCAACAGCTCCCAAGACTGCTAAAGGGCATAGGCCGGGCTGAGGGACCCCCTGCGCTCCCCACACCCCACCACCACCGCCACCCCCACCCCCACCCCCACCATCCCCAGTGCACAGAAGTCATACACCAAGCCTCTAGTATTGAATATTGACATGAAGATTAGCTTAAAGGACTTTATGGTAAGAAAGAGACCACTTATGTGGAAATACTATAATTCAAGGTGGAAAATGTCAAGTGTTATAAGAAAACTACAAAGGCAAAACATTCTGTAGACCTTCAGAGAAAGTGGAATAATTACCTTCACCTGTGGCCATCATGGATGATTTTATGTGGAAGGTGGCATTTAAGGTAGGCCTTGAAGAATAGATTAGGATTAGATATGTAGAGCTAAGTATGAAAAGTTGGAGAGGAGAGTTGTTTAAGAAAAAAGGAGGGCGTGAGCAAAGTTAGAGAAAACCACAGCCTTATTGGTTTTGCAGGGGGTCACGCGGCAGTTCACACAGGCCAAAATGCGTTGTGGGGCGGGGGGAAATGGTGAAAACCAAACTGTTGCCAGGTCATTTAAAGCCAGAGCGTGGAGATCATAGTCCTTGTTTACAGGTAGCAGAGATATATTGAAAGCCTTTGAATGGCATGGAAGCATTACAAAGGTAGCCCTCTAGGTGACCTTGGGGGGAAAGAATCTCACAAACTGAGATGAGTAGGAGCCAGTGGACTGTGTTCCAGTACTGCCTTTTCTCGTAACAAACACTCTTTCCATACTTCTGTAGACAATGGAAGTAAATGATTTCACTTCCACTGTGGCTTGTTTCATGAGACTGTCGTGGGCTGCTGCTGCAGGACGACTTGACCTCGTTGGGAGTAGCCAACCAATAAAAGAAAGTAATTCTCTGTTTCCTGCTGGAATTCGAAACAGGCTCAGCAGTTCAGGTACTTATTAAAAAGGATAAAGTAATTAGGGCATTGGGCAAGAAATAGTTGTAAGAATCATCTCTGTATAGGTTACACATTCCTATATGTATGTCATACTTCATTTAAGAAAAAAAATAAAGTTAGTGGGGACACCAAATCAAACAGTTTTTATCTTGCTCAGTGTAAAATGTCATGAGGCCAGTAACTGTGGCTGTAATAAAAATTCATCTAGGATTCCTACATGGAAAAAGTCATTTTCTTGGTTCAGTCACTTATTTCTATTAGAACTTTATAAGTAGCTTTACTTTTCAGCTTCATTTGGTTTCCCTATTCAATCTATGAGTTTGAGTAGACCTCATTATTGAAAAAAAATTTTAATGTGTAACATATATAATAAAGTGCAGAAATATTAACAGGGTTTTTACATATTGTAACCCATCTACATCATGATAAGGAGCATTTGTAACATCCAAGGAAGACTTCTGATGGCTCCAAAATTGCACTGTTCTGTCACCTGAAATTAGTTTTGCCCCATAAACTATGTATAAAGCAGTCAGGGTCATATAAAGTAATTAAGTCTCTCTTATTTCTTAGACCAAAAGTGTCTTCTTGAACTATTTAATTTCACTTGAGGATTCTGGGGAACACATTAAAAGGCTGTTAGAAGATCCACTGGTCCTATAGGACCCTAGTAACCTTCTGCTTGCCCCTCTCCAGGAAGCAATTGCAGCTCTGGAAGTGAAGGAGAGCCAGTTGCCTTGCACGCAGGCATCTGTGTGCGCCAGCAGTCCGTGTCCACCAAAGACTCCCTGATTGCTGGGGAGGCTCTGTCTCTCCTGGTTACCTGCCTACAGCTTCGGAGCCAACAGCTGGGTATGCAAGAGGCTTGCTTGGGATTCCTCTCCTTTAGGGCAAGGGGTTTCTGTTGGGAATTATTTACGTGCCTTTATAGATACAGGGTCATGTTGTAGAAATGAAGAGGGACACACTGGCATGTGGAACAGGTAAGTAGAGTGCTATAGTAGTGAGCTTTTTGAGCAAGCATACACTGAGCACTTTCTACATATAAGGTTCCGTAGTGAGTGCTATAAAAAGCAGAATGTTTACCCTCCAGGAGCTTACTGTCTAGTTGGGGAATTAAAACAACCCAAATTATAGTTCATAAACTATAGAATTAAAATTATATATCAGTAATGACTTCACTTAAAAATTATGAAATTTAAGATTTGCCCTTTTAACTTTATTGTTGGCTTTAGCAAAATGGGGCTGTTATGAATCATACTTTTTGTATTAAAACATTCCAGGGCTTGGTCCTACGTCGCTGTGGTCTCATCCGTTTCCACAGCTCTCAGTTTCTATATGCTGGTACCTAAATTTGACTCTCCATCCTGGACTACACTCCTGACATTTCCACTCGGATCTCAGATAGGCTTTCTAGACTTAGCATGTACAGAACTGAACTATTGATCTGGCCCATATCAGCCGAGAGTTTTCCCAACTTAATTATTTAGCGGTTTTGCTCTGGCCAAAACCTTGGAGTCATCCTCAGTTTTTTTTTCACACCTCACTTCTAAGCTGTTGGCACTTCTCCTTTAAACTATATCTAGATTCTACCTCTTCACTATTATTACCCACTGATCTGCCATCATCTCTTAACTTGGATCACAGCCATTGTACCCTAACTAATCTCCCTGCTTCTACCCTTGCAGTTTATGCTCCACAAAGTAAGCAGAGTGGACCTTCTTAAATGTAAGTTAGATCCTATCACTCTTCTGTGTAAAACCTTGCAGTGGCTTGTCAGTTCACACTGAGTAAAAGCCAAATCTTTACTGAGACCTTCGAGGCCAGACACAATCTACCTCCTTGATACCTGTGTACCTCCACCTTCTCTAACTCTCCTCACTGACCTGTGACTGCATCAACCACCCTCACACATTCCTGCCTCAGGGCCCTTGCACTGGCTGCTCCCTCTTCCTGGTTTCTTCTTTGACCATCTATCTAAATCGCTCTCTCTCTCGTTTCCTACAAGTCCTTGCTTAATGTTACTTTTTCAGTGAGACATTCTCTGACCACCTTTTAGAGAAAGCGTAGTACTCCCCTCAAACTGCAGCACTACCCAAAACCCTCACCTTATTTTTTTCTGTGTCAGTTATCATTTTATAACAAATAATACAATTGATTTACTTGTCATGTTGTCATCACCCCCTCCGCAACTAGGCTGTAAGCTCCATCAGGACAGATTCTTGTCCATTTTGTTCCCTACTGAATCTCCAGCACCCAAACACTGCCCCGTGCGAAGTAGGCCCTCAGTAAATATTTATTTATTCAGGAATGAAGTCTTAAAGTTTCATTTTAAAAAATTGTGCCAATACATATGGGCTCTAGTCTTCATTGCTATTACTGATTCAGGCTGCTGGTTATATAGATGTGATCATTATGTATTTACTGTAACACCTAAGTTCATTTTATATTATCACCATATAGAAAAGGTTAGATTTGTCACATTGCAATAGTATTCAAAAGTGTTTACTTGGACAAGAATGCTTTTGAAAGTTTATATATGAGAAGTGTGAGTCATGACATACTTTTGAACACAGGCCATAGTACTTAGTTAAATTTTCCTACAGTTTAATTTTAGAGATATTTTCAAATAAAAATGAAAAAAGTAACTTTTCTTCAAGCTTCTTTATCATTATTTAAGTTTGTGGTAGGGTATATTTTATAGTTCACAAGGATTGGTAGTTATCAACACAAGACAATTATTCTGTGACTGGTATGTGCAAGACATTATATTAAAATGTGAAGGTACAAAGATGACCAAGATGGTCCTGCTCACAGGCATGGAGGCAGTTGTCAAAGGTTCTGAATTTGATTCCATGTAGAAGAGATGAATTTCTGTTATAGTTAAGCTTAAGATATTATTCAGAATTTATGAAATTTTGAAAATGTATTTTCTAACTTAATTTTCCCCCTGCTCCCAATTCTCCTTATTCCTATCATTAGCATCTTTCTATAACTTGCCCTGTGTTGCTGATTTTATCATCGATATTCTGCTTGGATCGCCAAGTGCTGAGGTGAGGATTGTTTCCATTACTTCATAAAAAACCCCTTTGGTCCTCTTCTGTCTTTGGTTCTCTGGATACCTGTAACATTGTAGAGAATGCAGAAGGAATGGCATCTTGTCCTCCCAGGGAATCATACAAAGTGACCGTTTGGACTGCCTGCCCTCCTTTCTATTCCATAGCCCTCAAAAAGTTAAGAGACTCATCCTAAAATTAATTTTTGTTTATTACAAACAAAATATTACAGCTAGTGTCCAACACCCATAGCTGGCAAAGACAGCTGGCATTAAGCATCAACATGTTGGTCAAAATCAAGACCAACTTCAAGCCATGACCTTTCAGTAGATTTTATAATTCTGATTGTCTTACATGACCTTGAAAATTAACTTTTCTTATTTTCATTTATATTAAGTTATAAATCTGTTGATTAAAATAGAATAATAGAATGGTTTTGGAAATCAGTTCCCAGAACACACTTGTTTTTAATCCTAGTTTATTCAATATAAACTTTACTGTTAATATTGAAATACTCTTAGAGTATCCTTCAAAGTGTAGAATGATCAAAGCAATCTTTTAAGTGAATAATGGATGTTCTTTGCCACTAATTCCAGATTCGCCGTGTTGCCTGTGATCAACTGTATACTCTTAGCCAGACAGATACTTCAACTCATCCAGATGTACAGAAGCCAAATCAGTTTCTTCTAGGCGTGATTCTCACAGCTCAGCTGCCTCTCTGGTCTCCAACTAGTATTATGAGAGGAGTCAATCAGAGGTACGTAATAAAGATGAGAAAGCTCACAGTACACAGAAAGAATAATGAGTTGGGTACTGCTCCCATGAAGTCCACTATGCATTATTGAGATGACAGAAGAATCTCTCCTCTCCTCTTCTAGCATTTGTGTCTGAAAGAGGTCATTTCAGTGTTTTTCCCCATTCAGGAGTGGAGAGTTAGAATAATACCAGGCTTTCTTCTCCTCTGTCACCCCTACTTCCCGCCTCCATCTCTCACCTCCCCCTTACCTGGTTGGTAAGAGCCTGAAACAATTCAAGCCAGATCACTGTGTAAAGGTCACACTGCTCATGTCTTCTTGAGTGTCACAGTCTCAGCTCAGCATACTTCACAACTCCTATGTGTATCTGTAATGGTAAAGTCATTAGTGTGCTTCTTGCTAAAATAATGACGTTGAATTAATGTAAAAGTAGTTATTTTATGCTAAAAAAAGGTCTCATTCAATGTTTTTATGAACTTCTTATAAGAAAGAAAATTATTTTTATTTTGAAATCAGCCTCTTTTGAATAATTGAAATCTATTTTTTAGACTGTTGTCTCAGTGTATGGAGTATTTTGACCTGAGGTGCCAATTATTAGATGATCTGACAAGTAAGTAAATGTCTAACTTTGATTTGTATGGGGGGAGTAGATTTGAGGGGGTGGGAAGGAGAAAAAGCCAAATGGACATTTCTAATTCTGACTTAATGTATCGAGAGATAAGTGAGATTATAACTATCATTTGAAGTTGAATTTTATTTTCCTGAAAATAGCATGTAAACCCCATATGCCAGTTTTCTATTATGTACCAAACTATTATATGCTGAGAAAATCTGTTCATTTTAAAAATTGTCACAGGCACGTATACTTTAATTACACTGATACAGAGCTATTAAGAAGTCTTTCAAGTATAGTCCATTCTGATCATTTTTCAAAAGTTGATTATTGATAGAAAGAGGAAATGTCTCTTGAGATGTGTTGGTAGTAATAGCAGTGAGTGACAGAAGTAGATAGGATTCGTATCTGGTGCCAGTCCAGCTCTGGCTGACCCTGAAGTATCCCTTTTTACCTCCTCATCCGGGACCCTGCTTGCTGTGGCTTATAGTACAGGGAAAGTAGGGCATAATTACTCCTCCTCTCCTACCCAATCCCAATTTCTAATATGGAATCTTGTTTTAAATCCTTGTTTGGAGGGGAAGTGAAATATGCTTCATATGAGCATATGGCGTTTGGCGCATTGTTTGGAACCCTGAACTCTGCTACTATGCTGTCGACCTCTCTCCTTTGCAGAACTCTGTCCCCTGTAGGCGTAGGTAACACTGCGGGAGCATTGGCTCTCCTTACACCCTTCCATCCTTCCTCCCCACCAAACCAGGAACTTACTTTAAGCTAGGATTGTCTCCATCTTACATCCCCAGCTTGTAGCACAGTGACCTGCACAGAAGAAGCACTCCACATATGTTTGGTTTATGACTGATAGATTGAAGGAAGGAAGGAATATGCATGAGCTGTCATAGTCCTATGGGTAGCAGCTATAGCCTGCGATTTATTAATGACAGGGCTTGTTTGTTTTTTGAGTTTGATGAAGTGAAAGATTGGGACATCTCTCTGCCTACTTTAATTCAGAATTTTGACTCCATGAAGGGAAGTACTTTCTTTAAGAAATCGATTTTTTTTTTTCTTAGCTTCAGAAATGGAGCAGTTAAGAATCAGCCCGGCTACCATGCTTGAAGATGAGATTACTTGGCTGGATAACTTTGAACCTAATCGCACAGCCGAATGTGAGACCAGTGAAGCAGACAACATCTTATTGGCAGGACACTTACGGCTCATTAAGACCCTTCTTTCACTCTGTGGGGCAGAAAAAGAAATGCTTGGTAATTATTGCTTCATCTTGTCATGTGACAGAGTAGCTCATTTTCAGTTCCTGCCATAGTATAGTGTGTAATGGGGAAAATAAGATAGGTGCTAAGTGTTGCATAGAAAATTGGTTTAATGCCTAACAAATTTAAGGTACATTTTACCTGTGTCACTAAACTATATAGGGAATTTTATAGTGTTCAAAGGAGTTGGATCATATAACTTAATACCAAGTAAAAATTATAATTCAAAGTAGGTTTTTCTCTTTTTACTGTTGGGTACTTTATAAAATATAATCTGTTGTATATCTTACTTCTTTTAAGAGTAATTTTCTTCAAGGGGGGCAGCTCCCAACCACTACCCCTAGAAGATGGATGAGTCTCCTGAGTTACATATGTAATTTGTACAAATATATTAAGTATTATAATTATATTCAGGAAACAAATCAAAACATTAATTACCACATTTATCACACAAACCATGCTCTATAAAAAATCTTTTTAGCAATTGGGGATACATAGAAAAGAGTGATTCTAAACCAGGGTTGAAAGGGCAGATTATTTTTACCTAATGAAGGCAAGATTTTAAAAGTTTCAAGACTCTAAGTGGATTCCCTATGCCCAAAGTTAGAATTATTTACTCAAACCATCTACCTTGTGGTGTTCTTGGCATTTGTGTTTCTAAAGTGACGTTCAACACCTTTCACTCTGTTGTAAGTTCATAAAGGAAGGTACCTTCACTTGTCTATCTTTATATCCTGTACCCTGACCCTACCAGCCATCCCCACCCCTCTACCCCAAGAGCTTTGCCAAAAATTAAGCATTAAACTAAATTGAATGTCCTGCTATTGGGTGACTTAGGTGCCTTTGCCTTTGATATGAAGTGCAAGACAGGATCTTGGAATTAAAATATGTGTTCATCCTCAACATGAATATTATGCTCTATTCCAGGTTCATCACTCATTAAACCATTATTAGATGACTTCCTTTTCCGAGCTTCTAGAATTATTTTAAATAGTCATTCTCCAGCTGGCAGTGCCGCCATCAGTCAACAGGACTTTCATCCAAAGTATGGAAAATGCACGTTGTGTTCAGTTTTGGTAAAAAATCTAATTCAAAACAGTCCAAAAATATTTCCTTAACTTGGAGTCTGTCTTCTATCTTGTGAGTGTGCATAACTTATAAGATATTATCCACTATACAAAGAAATGCATGTAAAGAGACTTAGGATAAAGCCTGCCTGGCACACAGTACGTGCTGAGCAAGTATGCTGGTACCATTGTTTCCATCGAAAGAGAATAAGTAATAATGTGGTTAATTAGCTCAGTAACAAATTCCAAGAGAAACGGAATTTGTCAGAATTGAGTCCAAAGTGAAAGTCAGTAGGTTCAGGTTCTAAGTGTTAAGGGTTTCTTCTAGAAGAAAAGTATTGGTGCTTTAGTGCATGAACCTTGAGGTTTGCTGAGTAGTGACTGTTCCTGATAATTAAAGCTGTTTGTGATTGATTACAGTGGTAATTTTAGAATCAACTTTCGTATTAATTTCTGTGGGTAGAAATGTGGAAGATCCTTTTGTAATACCAACCCTACATGGGTGGTGTTTATACTCTTAAAGATAGGTGGTTATTTGCTCTGAATCTAACTTGGTTCTATTCTCATGAAAATCAGAGTTAATTGTGTAATCCTGAGGAAACTGAAGATTTGGCATTTATCCAGTGGAAAAAATTTCCACGTAATTCAGTGGTTAATGAAATGGGCAAGGCATAATAAGCAATATTTTATGGAATCCTAAAGGAATCTTATGTGGGGATATTTCTCTTCTTACAGATCCCTTATTAGCATAATCTGTTTTAGGTAAGAAGCCTTCATTAGGACTCCTGGAGTGTCCCTCAGGATGTAATGACTCCAGTCCTTAGTCCTACCCCAACCTGTTCTAGAAGATTGGTACTAATTCCATGGGAGTCTTTTATTAAAGCAGTAGGAATATACGAGTACATTAATTTTTAGTGAACAGGGAAATTTTCAATTTTACAGAAATTTTTATTCATGAATTCTTCACTTTATCTTTATTAAAAGTACAACCTTCATCCACAAAGAGTTATTTTTTAATCATATCTAGTGCCTTGAATAGAAAAGGAAACATTTTTTTATTATCTTTATTGTTCCATTATTACTGTTGTTCCTCTTTTTTTCCCTCATAGCTCCCCTCCTCCCAGTTCCCACCCCACCCTCTGTCCTTACCCGCCCTTGTCCTCATCCATAGGTGTACGATTATTGTCCATTCTCTTCCCGCACCCCCAACACCCTTTACCCCTGAAAATTGTCAGTCCTCTCCGAAAAGGAAACATTTTGTTTCATCTCTCCTCAGTGCACCAAATGGTGTTCATTTATCCCAGTTACTCCCAGCATTTTCCTGAATCACAAAGCCAGAAAGAGATTTAAAATGCACAGAAACTCTTTCACAGTAATGCCATTTTCATATCACACTAACAGCGAAAGAACTTCTTAATATTTAGCCTGTGTGTGTGGTCCCTCCTATTCATTCTTTTCTTGTCCTTTGCAACCCAGAAGTCCATGCCCATTGTCCTCAGTGGCTGGCTCAGTGCTGATCTGAAAGCCTCCCTGCCCCCTCTTGAGCACATCTTCTACACTCCACTTCCCAAGTGTTTCTTTCAGAGGTTGGATGTCCTCTTTTCTGTGTATCCTTCCTAACCTGTTCGAGGTTGACATAGGTGGTAGTGAGAAATTACTATTGATCCCAAAGTTATAATCATTAAAGGTGAGCAGTCTAAACATACTGATTGAGCAAATTATGTATTTTTGTCTCCATTTTTTTCTGCTAAATGGGAAGTTGGTTATTGTCCTTTTTAAATATTTTAGCTGTAGGCACATATAAAATGTTTATGGGCATCTATTCTGATTCCCATAGTTTTCTTTTTCTGCCCTTTAGATATTTGAATTTCAGGATGATATCTACAGAAACTTTCCTTGCTATCTACTTTAATTAAAAGATAGGTATTTCAGTGTTGTTATTTTAGTAAACTTTTCAGATTATCCTCTGTTTTTAACTGATATATCCCATAGATAAGAATACTCTGGAATCATACATGACAGATTTTGCTACTTCATCATCAGGCCATGAAGATATTTAGCTCTAAACCATATTCATCCATCCCAGTATTCATGGCCTCTGCCTTTGTTAAGAGCACTGCCCACTAGATTTACTAGAGTTCTGCCAGCAAAACTGACTTAACCTAACTCTTAGGGGAATTGCAGCTCTTGTACTTTCATTGCAAAAATTGACTTGGACTAATTGACTTGTGTCTTTTGTTTTTAGGTGTAGTACAGTGAATAGCCGATTGGCAGCCTATGAAGTCCTTGTAATGTTGGCTGACAGCTCACCTTCAAATCTTCAAATTATTACAAAAGAACTACTTTCTATGCATCATCAACCGGACCCTGCTCTTACCAAGGAGTTTGATGTACGTTTTCTAGACCTTGGTGCACTTAATTTTTTTAGAGTGGTCTCCTAAACATAGAATTTTTAAAACTATGTTTTCATTTTTCTAATCACAAAGAAAGTCAGTATTATTCTTCTACTTATCATGTTTATATACTCAAGTCAACTATAATCTATGATTATTACTTAATGGTACCCTTTTAATTAATTAAAGAGGACACATTTTCAAGTCGGTTAATAATTACTCTCAGTAAAAAGTAGCATTTCAACCTATTTTGTGAGTACATTTATGCTTGGCAAGACACTAGAGACAAATAAGCATTGGCTCTGTCACACTGCAGTCTTTGTTCAGTTAAATTCAACTAAGATTGATTGAGTTTACTATTTGCTAAGAGTTGTGTTGGGCTTTTGGAGCTCAAAACTAAAGATTGATCCCAGCCCTCAAGGTCAGTGTATAATGGAAGAGACAGATCAATAAGCAGGTAATTTCAATATAAGGGGATCAAATTTAAGATAGAAGTGTATGTGGAACACTCTACTAACAGAGAGACACTTTACCACCAGGTGGTGGTGTTTTGGAAGGCTTCTTAGAAAATGTGAAATTTAAAATAGAGCCTTAAAGACTGTGAGCCCATTGAAGCAAGGTGGCAAGGTCAGTCCAGCTGTGGGCAAACCTGTGGAGCCTTGGAGCAGCACATTATATGTTGGGATTGCAAGGGGGAAGCAAGTTGGGGTGCCCTGGAGTATCACCAGGAGCGGGAGGGCACTTGTACAACTGCTTATACATTCTCCACTAACATCACAGTCACTTGAGCTGAGTGTTATGAAACATACAGTGTAGGCAGGAAAGGAAGTGGGAACAGGCGTTCTAAATAGAGAAAATAGCACTTGCAGAGTAAAATGTGATCCATAGTTTTACATGTATGGAATCAGATTAAAATGGAAATTTTATTATTTTCATAAATCAGAAATTATAGCAGCATAATGAAAAATGTCTTATATAAATATATTTTTAGCACTGTTATAATCCAGTTTTTCTTATTTTTTAACTTTTTTTAAAATCTATACTTTGGACTACAAGTAAATTGCAGTAATTAGATCTTAGAAATCACCCTGCTCTAAGTGTATGTTGAATGGTAATAAAACGTATGTAATATGTTCCTTTCCATTCAAAAGATCGACAGGGTCTTGTCAGTTGGTTAGCTATTACATGGATATAGATAGTTGATATTTGCAGATAACGTGGGTCTGGTCATGGCATTAGAATTAAGAGACTCAGCTGTAACAGCATTTGAGAGAATGTCATTACAATACCTTTCCACTTGGAGAAGTGCCATGTTGAACTTTATCCAAGATGCCCTTTCTTGATTATTGATGCGTAGAAAAGCACTGCACTGAGATCTGCATTATTACAAACATCTTTATGAGAAATGCTAAGGCATTTACCTATTTATTTAATTGTGTGCTTAGTAGAGGAAGTTGAGTAGAAGAGTGTTCCCTTCTCAGAGGAAGAGAAGGAATGTGTGCTTTCCCTGACCATCTAGACTGGCCTGATCAGGATTCTTCAGAGTAAACACTTCATAGAACCCTAATTCTTTTTTCCCTTTTTTTTTTCAGAGTATGGCCTCAGTTTTAAATATGTATTAATATATTTACTTGATCAGTGCCTAGCTATCCTCCTAGATTGTGAGCTCTTTGAGGTCAGGGTACATTTGAGCTCTCTCTCTCGTATCCTCTCATAGTTTCTGGCTTATATGCTGTGTACTTTATGATCTAAAAAGAAACATTGAAATGATAGTATATTTATAATTGTGTCAGCATCTGCAGAGCTACTTCATGAACTCAGGTTTTGCTAGCTTGACTCACAGTACGCTGGATGGATAAATCTGAGTATATCTCTTTCCCCATTATATTAGAGCTATGAGGATGTATGCTGATGGCAGACATTAATTCTCTCCTGTTTTTCCTCCTCTCCTTCCTAGTACCTCCCCCCAGTGGACAGCAGGTCCAGTGCAGGGTTTGTGGGTCTGAGGAATGGTGGCGCCACATGTTACATGAACGCCGTCTTCCAGCAGCTGTATATGCAGCCTGGCCTCCCTGAGGTGATTCCCTTCCCCTTTCCTGTTTGGTGTGATAAGTAATGTGCACATTGCCTGGAAATTGCTCCACATTCATGTAGTGGGACTTGGGAGTTACTAAAATTAGAATACTTAAGTATTCTTCAGTGACTCCTGAAATAATGCTAGTTGCACATTTTTATACATCTGCTGCAATAATATGTTGCCTGTTTGACAGATGGGTTTGACCTAATTCAGATGATATTTGAACTCTCAAGTTATTTAAGTTGCTAACATTTTTTAGTATTTTAGAAATATTTTTACAGTCACATTCAAACATGTAGCATTCTAAAAGAATAATGTATGGACTCCCACGTACATAAGTCAAGGTTATCTGTAAAATAGTTAAATATTTCTAACTTATACTTTGTGTCTTTTCAGGCATTACTTTCAGTGGATGATGACACTGACAATCCAGATGATAGTGTATTCTACCAAGTGCAGTCTCTGTTTGGGCATTTGATGGAAAGCAAGCTGCAGTATTATGTACCTGAGAACTTTTGGAAGGTATTTCACCAGTAACTCTAGATTTAAACATGTCGAATATTTGGAGTTTGGCTGCATTCTTTCTCTAGTGATAGTTGTCTCTTGTCTTTATTAATTCTAGATTAATCCCATTGCCAGAACCTACAGAAGAGTTGTCTATACCATTCTTGAAATTGGTCCTTGATTTCAAGTTATTAGTCATTTGTAAATTTCTATAGGTTTGCTGATCTTAATTACTTTGGATATTTCACATGATTCTTATTTTAGCTGTTTCAAGTATTTGTTCAACTCGTTCCTCAGAACCTATGCCAACTTCACTAATGCCTCTAAATAAAGT
This sequence comes from Murina feae, assembly GCA_004026665.1. NCBI lineage: Eukaryota > Metazoa > Chordata > Mammalia > Chiroptera > Vespertilionidae > Murina > Murina feae. Next base: position 1,302 of record PVJC01017500.1, on the reverse strand, counting down.
ACATTCTTTTTTTAACATTACTTTTCTGTGTTTCACGGAAGGAGTAGCTTGTACTTTCCCTCATAGGTGGATTAGCTTGTAAGAGAGAGACACTCTGTTCATGGCCTTGGCTCTCGTCTGTGGTTTCATAGACTTGTTAGGATGGCAAAGGGACCAGAGAAAAGCACGAGTGGCTGAACATAATCTCCTCCCACTTCAGGAAAAACGTTTGCATCCTAATAGTGAACTTAGTTTTCAGAAGCATTAAATGCTCTTTCACATCCTTGTTCTATCATATTCACAAGTTGCTACTTTTCCTTTAATGACATTGAATTCTTGTTACATAGATTTTCAAAATGTGGAACAAAGAACTTTATGTGAGAGAACAACAGGATGCATATGAGTTCTTCACTAGCCTCATTGATCAGATGGATGAATATCTCAAGGTAGACAAAGTTTTATTTTCCCTCTAACCCTTCAAACTAGTATAAGAGCAGTGGTTTAGGATTTGGGACTGTTGTGAAACTGACAAGTCAGGAATTGATCATCTTACATACAACAACTGTATATCATTTCTTCTGCGTTTGACCATCAAAACATATACACAGATCACTAAAATTATACATTTCTTCTTACTTCATTTAATACTTGATAAAGTATGTGATTTTCAGTCTACACTCCATAATAATAATCATTTGTATCTGCCTACTCTTCCCTGCATGCATTAAAGTAACCTGGCCTCAGAGAAGTGCTGTAAGCACTGGTGGCCCCATGCAGAGTTGTCTTACTTTGGCAAAGGGAACAAAAGGACTAGATTAAAAGTTGTTTGTGGTGATGTTTAAACCCAAAGCTTTAAACATGTGGCAGACTTCCTAAATGGTACTGCCTTCTAAGTTACCGACAGCCTCCCATTACTGCCAACATGTGCCTCTCTTCTCAGCGGTAAGCACGTTTTCCAAATGTATAGCATTGTCTGCAAGGGAAAAGAAAGATTGTGGAGAGTCGTACTGCCTTGTGAGTGAGGTGTGAGGAGAAGGAATTGGTCTTGGAGAGTGCTGTCCTGTCAGCAACTCTGACCGACCTCTCTCCTCCTCCTTTCCTGATCACTCATAACAGTGGGTCTAATGGGTTATAGTCCTTTCATTAGTTCCCAGATTAAATTGCCAAAATGACTTATTTTGGTGGTTGCATTGACATCTGTGTTTTAGCTTAGTTTGTTCTAAATAAAATTCTGTGTAAACAACCTATAAATTCTAGGTGTGTCAACTGAAAATTTATTAACTTTTTGTTCCAACAGAAAATGGGAAGAGACCAAATTTTTAA
>PVJC01017499.1:0-32439 GCA_004026665.1 Murina feae | reverse complement strand
CTTATGTGGCTATAGTTGTTTCAGTGGGGCTTTTGTGCTCACTGCATCTGCCCCGAGTGTGTTCCTTGTGGATCTGTTTTGTTTAGGTTAGTCCCTCTCTGGCCACTGGGTGGGGCTGGCTCCTGTATCTTTAAGGAGGTGTTGAGTTAGCCTTTGCCTTAGGCTACTCAGTCTTTTATCTGCAAAAGCCTCTGATGCAGCTTGGGAGGGGTGGGGCCTCGGGGAGTCTGCAGGGCAGGGCGGAGCAAATAGCTATGGCGCTTCTCAGCCCTGCGCTGAGAGACACCAGGTCTCTGTGTCCCACGGTAATTGCTGCAAGCAACGCTGAGAGAAACCCGCTTTGGATTTCCTCCCGGTGCCAGTCAGTCCCCCTTCTCTGGGTGTCTGGGTCCTCAGAAACTCCCCTGGAACTGGAGTTCAGAGCCGCTGGGAACTTGTGGCTCTCTTCATTTTGGAAAAGAACCACGACCTCCGGCACCAGCCCTTTCCCCGAGCCCCGTGCGCGCGCCTCCGTACCTCTGTACTTTGCTTCCGCCACTCCTCTGAGTCTCAGACTCTTTTCTAGTTGTAGGATTTTCACTCAGCCAGCCTTCCTGTGGGTGCGAGTGGTGTCCGTGTGTTCTTTTCGTGGTTTTTCTGAAATAGTTGTTCACGGCTGCATTTACGGTGTTTACCTTATGCCGCCATCTTGCTGTCCTCTTAACTTACCTTTCTGCTGAAACATTCAGACATGACTGGTGAGAAATGTCTCCATGGTTATTACTTTGGTTTTAAACCACTGTTAATATCAAGAAGATAATAAAACAGGCAGCCACACCAACTAGATAAAATTAAAGAACTTAGGTAGAAGCCAACTAAACTTGACATTATTTTGAAAGTTGAGATAAAAGATATAATGGAGACTGTACTGGGGAGGTGCAGTTTAATTTGATCACCTTTTAGTATCCCAGGTGGAAGCAGTAAACTAATTTATTTTCTCCCTTTGGGATAATATTCTTTAGATCTCCCTAACATAATCATAGGTGAGACTTTAATGCCCTTACCCATGGTTCAAAGTGAATGCCTAAAAAAAAAGAAAGAAAAGAAAAAAGAATGATTTAAATACACAATTAGTTATAGTTAGATGAGGCAAATCTGATAGTCATTCCAAAGCTGCAATAGTTCTCACATTTAAGTAGAGCAGAAAAATCATTTGGGATACTAGTTGAAAATATATATTTGTTCACATTTCAAATCAGAAGGTTTAGTGTTGCGTTATATAAATTTGCATTTTTAAATAAGCACCTCAGTTCAATTTTCTTTCACAGAATGTGAAAAAAGAAATACAGGCAGAATGGTAATAGCTCCAAGCCATAGTTAATCTATTTGTAAAATTAGGACAATAATTAACTTAAATTTTTAAAATTTATTTCAGAAAGAGGAAGACAGAGGGAGAGATAGAACTATCAATAATGAGAGAGAATCATCAATTGTCTGTCTCCTGCATGCCTCCTACCAGGAATAGAGCCTATAACCCACACATGTGCCCTGACGGGGAATCAAACTGTGACCACTGAGCAACATTGGTAGGCTTAACTTAAATTTTTAAAAATTAGCATTTTATGGTTGTGATGATTAAATAAAACTACTTATGTGAATCTCTTAGCACAGAACCTGGAACATTTTAAATATTCAATGTATTATTTTAATAAAAGTTTAGTCAAAAGTTTAAACTACTTAAGCTGTATTTTAAAATAAAAACATTATAGACCCGAATATACAGCAAATCAGTTATATAAATGTATTTATTGAGAAAGGACCAGAAAAATATTAACATGTTAGTAGTTGTCATTACCTTTTTTGATCTTTCTTCCTTACCTTTTTGTATTGTGAATATAAAAACATATATTATTTTTATAATAAAATTAAACTTAAAACAAGAATGACAATAACTACTCCATATTTTTATATTATAGATTTCCAACTCTTTATGTATTATTTTCATGATCTTAAGTAACTGTGAATAAGGTTTATTACTGTATTACTAATCTGCAAAGAATATTTTGGGGTCTCAAAAACTTATTAGATATTTTATTTTTAACTACTTAATAGACTCTAATGTAAGAAGAACAAGAATTGATAGTAGGGAACATTTTAAAGACAATGAAGTCTGTGAATTCTTTATAAATTTTATTTTTAATCCTTTAGAAAAGAGACTGGAAAAATCTCTATTCTTTAATAAAGGTTAGTTCAAGAGAAGCTTCCCACAAAAGGAGCCCATTCCCCATGGGAGAAATGTGTGCTGCATTATTTGCACGGTTTGTGTCACTTGCTAGCATGAGAGATGCAGGTAGTTTGACGGAGACGGAAAGTAAATTATCCAAGACTTAAAGTCATAAAAGAAACCATGGTCTGAAAAAACATTCTAGACATGATTCAAGGATTTATTATAGTCATTTTGGAAATGTTGAAACAGAGCAAATGTGTAGAGAAGTGATTTCTGATTGCATATGGAAATTTTAAAGGCCCTCAGATGGCTGAGGTTTGTGTCCCAGGTAGAAACTGACTTTGAATACTAGGTTTGGGAATTGGATAGGAAAAGAAGCAGAGTCACATTTTGAGCAAGCCGGAGAGGCAGAAAGGCAAGAGAAACTTATAAAGAGAAGGAGAAAACCAAAGGAAATTAAAGTGAGCGCTGGCCTGAGTGGCACATTGAAAGAAGAGCTGGAATAAAAAAAGATCTGAGAACAGAAAGGGCTCACAACCACTCCCGAAAATTTAGGTAGAAGTGATTATTTTCTAAAACTGAACGAATACTGTGGCTAATTGTATTGAAGCAGAAGGCAGGGAGAGATATTTGATAGAAAAAGTATACTGAGACCTTTAGTTCTATTTTCTATTCTGATTTGTTCACTAAGAACCTGTTCACATATTCTCTGACTTTCCTGTAAAATGTGTGGTTAATGAGCCCTAGCTGGTTTGACTCTGGCTAGAGCATTGACCCTCAGGCTGAAGGGTTCTGGGTTCCAATCCAGACAAAGGCATATACCCTGGTTGCAGGCTCCATCTCTGGCCCAGCTGGAGGTGCTTGCAGGAGGCAACTGATCCATGTGTCTCTCTCCCTCCCTTCCACTCTTTCTAAAAATCAATGGAAAAATATTCTCGGTTGAGGATTAACAAAAAAATAAAAAATGTGGTCAATGGTATTTTATCTATGAACTAGAGGCCTGGTGCACAAAATTCATGCGGGGGGGGGGGGATGTCCCTCAGCTCAACCTGCACCCTCTCCAATCTGGGACATCCCTCTCACAATCTGGGACTTCTGGCTCCCAACGGCTTGATTGGGAGCCTGCCTGATTACCCCTAACCGCTTCTGCCTGCCAGCCTTATCATCCCCTAACCACTCCCCTGCCAGCCTGATCGATGCCTAACTGCTCTCCTGATAGCCTGATCGCCCTTTACTGCCTCCCCTGCTGGCCCAGTTGCCCCCAACTCTTCTCTCCTGCCAGCCTGATTGCCCCCAACTGCCCTCCCCTGCAGGCCTGGTCCCCCCCAACTGCCCTCTGCTTGCTCCTAACTGCCCTCTCCAATTGGCCTGATAGTTCACAACTGCCCTCCCCTGCCAGCCATCTTGTGGCTGTGGGTGCTGCCATATTTAAGGGCGGGGCAGTCAATTAGCATATTCCCTCCTTATTGGCTGTGGACACCACCATCTTTGCGATGGTGTGAGGGTCAATTAGCATATTCCCTCTTTATTAGATAGGATTTTATTGAGTTGTTCTGAAGGGGTATATGAAAGGTTTTTAGATTGATTCCCATCATTCATGTCTTGCTTATGTCAGAGCACAAAAGTAGTTTCTAAATTTTATGGTCAAGTATTACAACAAATTTATGTATGCAGTCCCAAATATTCTACCTCCCCTCCCAAATAGAACCCCAGACAAGCTAAAATGGGACTTGGGAGTTATCTTCCTATTCACAGAAGTCTCTGACTTCTGCTTGTGTCTGTTAACTCCAATTTTACCATTTTAGTAATCTTATCAAAAAAGAATGAAAGGTTAATTGGACATGAAATGGTCTTAGAATTTAATAGTTTTCTAGAACATTTTTTGGGGGAGGGTATATCAATATTGCACTTATAGATCATAATTTTTAAAGTCTACATTCCCATTAAAAATTTGGCATCTTTTCATAGCTCTTAATTTTCTGTGATTAGTAATGGCAACTCTGACATCAAATTTTTTTCATCTCTTAAATTGCAACTCTAGGTTTGCCTCATTGTGTTCCATCTTCACTTTAGTGCCAGAATAATTTTCATTAAAACTGATTCTAAATGTCTCCTGCTAAATATCATTCAATGATTCCTCATTAGCTTCAGGATAAAACTTCAAAATCTGGCTATTTCTGTCTCAGTCATCTGCTAATGCAAGGATGCTGCATAACAAAAAAATTCCAAAGCACAGTTAAAACAACAAGCATTTATTCTTTACTCAGGGCCTGGTAAACAAAAATTTGTGCACTCAGGGGGGTCCCTGAGCTTAGCCTGTGCCCTCTTGCGGTCTGGGACCCTTCAGGGAATGTCCACCTGATGGAGTGCCTGGCCAGCCTGGGTGAGGGGCCAAGGGCTGTTTTCAGGCTGGCCACAGCTCCCATTGACCGAAGGTCCCAGCAAGGCTAGATGGAAGCAGGTTTCTGTGGTTTATTTATCTTCTATAATTGAAACTTTGTTGCCTTGAGCGGAGGCCACAACTGGCCTAGGCAAGCAGTTTCCTCCATTGCTGGCCTCCTGTTTGCTCTAGCTCTGTGGCTGCAGGCTGCCATCTTGGCTGGGTTAATTTGCATATCATTGCTCTGATTGGCTGGTGGGCACGGCTTGGCTTGTGGGTGTGGTCTAGGTGAAACAGAGTGAGGGTTAATTTGCGCATTACTCTTTTATTAGATTAGATGAGCCTACAGGTCAAGTGGTCTTGCTCAGGCTTAGCTGACCTGACTTAGATCTCAAGCATCTATGCTTAGGCTGGCATGTGTCTGGGGGCTGGCTTTTATGGCTGGTGTGATAGAGTGATAAAGCCACAGGTCTCCTTATCCAGCAGGCTAGCCAGAGCATGTTTTCTGGCTCTTAAGCAATGTCCTGGGAGAGTAAGTAGAAGTTCACAGACATTTTGAAGCCTAGGTTTTGACACACTGCAACTTCTGATGGGTTTCATTGGTGAAAGTAAGTTGTAAAGTGACGCAGATGTAAGGGGTAGGAAAATAAACTTTTTTAAAAAATACATATTTTATTGATATTTTTTACAGAGAGGAAAGGAGAGGGATAGAGAGTTAGAAACTTCGATGACAGAGAAGCATTGATCAGCTGCCTCCTGCACACCCCCTACTGGGGATGTGTCCGCAACCAAGGTAGATGCCCTTGACCAGAATCAAACTTGGGGACCTTCAGTCTGTAGGCCAATGCACTGAACCAAACAGGTTAGAGTGGGAAATAAATTTTTGATAGGAGGAACTACAAATCCACATAGTAAAGGGTATTGATACAAGGAGGTTTAAAATAAGGAAGTTTTTGCTGACACTCCACTATACTTACCTACCTCTCCATGTTTGATTCTTCCTAAGCTCCAATTTATTTGCTATGCCCAGCAATAGTGACCTTTGCGTAGTTCTCTCAAAATGATATGTCATTGCTTCCAATTATTTTTGCACCTAATTTTCCCTTTGCCTAGAATTACCTTTTGTGTTTGACTACCTTCTGTACATCCTTTAATACAAATGTAATAATAACCACAATAATCTACTCTAATAAAAGAGTAATATTGCAATTGACTGTTTTTCTGGGACACCTAAGCCATGCCCACCAGCCAAGCCATGCCCACCAGCCAATCAGAGCATTGTATGCATATTAACCCAGCCAAGATGGAGGCCAACCACCACAGAACTAGATCAAACAGGAGGATTCCGTTGCACCAGGAGTAAACTGTACCTAGGTCAGCTGGGCTTCTCTCTGCTCAAGGCAACATAGTTGCAATTATAGAAGCCACAGAGCTGAAGCAAACAGTAGGCTTCCATTGCACCAATGATGGAGAAAACTGTCTGCCTAGGCTGGCTGGGCTTCTACTAAGGCAACATTGTTTCAATTATAGAAGTCACAGAGCTGAAGCAAACAGGAGGTTTCATTAACTGCCTAGGCCTGGGCTTAAAGCAACAGTGTTTCAATTATAGAAGACAAATAAACCCCAGAAACCTGCTCCCAGCCAGCCTTGCTGGGACGTTGAGTCAGTGAGAGCTGTGGGCTGCCCGAAAGCCTGAAAACAGCTCTCAGCCCCACACCCAGGCTGGCCAGGCACGCCAGCACGTGGAAATCCCCTGAAGGTTCCCAGACTGCGAGAGGGCACAGGCTGGGCTGAGAGACCTCCCGAGTGCACAAATTTTTGTGCACCGGGCCCCTAGTATAATAATAATGATAGCTGAAGTATTAAGTACCTACTATATACTGGACACTATTTTAAGTCCTTTACCTATAATATCTCACCCAATTCCCATTTTCAGAATTATTTTTTGGGGGGGGTTACAGATTAAAAAACTGAGGCACAGTGAAGTTTGGTAACATCCAAAGGCACAGCTTGTTTGTGTGGTCAAGATTTTAACCCAGAAAATCTGAGTTTCCCTTCATACTCCTGGCAAGCTTAGTATTATTTCTCTTGTTCTACATATTTCCCTGTGATCAGCTATAGCCCAGTTCATATAATCCTGTCCTTTGAGGAATGCTTCACTGTCCTTGCTTGTGGGTGGACATTCTGGAAGACGGAGGTTGTGTCTTTCATTTTTGGGTTTCCAGAACCTGGCTCAGTATCTGGCTCAGAGTTGAGCTTTGTGGCTCATCCTATATAATAAAAGGGTAATATGCAAATTAACCCTAACAGCAGAACCACTGGGAATGACTGGTCACTATGACACACACTGACCACCAAGGGGCAGACGCTCAATGCAGGAGCTGCCCCTGGTGGTCAGTGCACTCCCACATGGGGAGCTCTGCTCAGCCACAAGTCAGGCTGACAGCTGCCAGTACAGCGGTGGTGGTGGGAGCCTCTCCTGCCTTCTCAGCAGCGCTAAGGATATCCACTGCAGCTTAGGCCTGCTCCCTGCTGCCACGTGGATATTCCTTGAGGGCTCCTGGGCTGCCAGAGGAATGTCTGACTGCCAGCTTAGGCCTGATCGCTAAGGGGAGCAGGTCTAAGCCAGAAGTTGGACATCCCCCAAGGGTTCCCAGATTGTGAGAGGGCATAGACCAGGATGCTGGAATCCCCTCTCCCCCGACTAGTGCACAAATTTTTGTGCACCGGGCCTTTAGTAGTTCTTGAATAAATGAATTTGGGCTTCTCAACTTTGATACTTTCGGTTTGATGAATCTTTGTTACGGGGGATTTAGTGTGCATTATAGGACGTCCACTTGCATTTCTGACCTTTACTCAACAGATGCCAGTAGCACTTCCCTGGTTGTGACAACCAAAAATGTATCCAGATGTTCCTTGGGGAACAAAATCACCCATTGTTAAGAACCACTGAGATAAACCAAGGGTCTGGAGCAATCATTTCACAGTTGTATGAATAGTAAAATGACCTGGGAAACCTTTAAAAGTTCTCAACACCCTTGACTAATCAGGATTTTTGGTCCTGGGGCCTGCCCCCAGTGTTTTTTGGAGCTATGTAGATGATTCTGGGGTGTAGCCATTTGAGAATCTCTAGTCCAGGGGCTTAAATTTTTAGAATTACTGTTTTACTAGTTCCTCACCTGTAATCCTTCCCTCAGCATTGTAGCTGGAGGTGAAACCTGTCTCCTAATTTTAAACTCTTTGAAGTCAGGAACTATATTTGATATTTGAATTTTTCTAAGAGGTTAGCATAGTGCCTTGTCCAGTTGGAATTTTGTTTTGTCTTTCAGGCAAGTTAAATTAAATAAAAAGCAAATTAAAGTTAGCCATCCACAAAGCCCAGGAAAAAGGGAACACAGAAGAAGTCTGAAGGGCATTTTTGTCCTTGGCAACTGGCTAATAGTGCATACTTAAATTTCTGAGTTTATGTACACTGAACTAATGCAATACTCTTTGTCCCCACATGCTGTTTGCATGGGACATGGTGTAAGAATATTGCTGTTGCTTGCTTTTACATTGTTCCCAGTATGTTTCTTTTCAGTGCAAAGGGGCACATATTACAGATAACACTTTGAAGGCAGTTGTGATAATTTTATTTATCTTAAATGGACTCAGACAAAGAAGATTGTGCACAGTCTATATTATACTTCTCTGTGCCCCAGCATAATTTAAGTCCTTTTCATTCTACGAAAGGTTTTTTATTTATTTTCAAGTGTATTTATTGTTAAGTTTCTTGTATTTTGAACTCAATAATTACATTCTGCAAATTGGAGTTCTGTACTTCTTTTTATGGTAGAATATAAACTAGTACTATGTTATGAAACAGCTTCCAAGTAAACCACATCACATAGGGAATACAATTCCTGGAATAAATTTATGATCATCTTATTTTATTACAATGACTCAATGACTATCACTCTTAAAAGGAACATGAAATAAGTAAAGGATAATAAACTGAAAACAGTCTTTTTTATTGAGTACAAAGAAAGCAGTACAGTTGCAAACATTGACCCCTCCATAACATTGTATAAAGGCAACAAATTAAAATAAACATCCAAAAATGCTTATTATCACTTTAGTCTCAAATATTACTTTAGATTTGGTTTACTTAAAAATCTTGATTGTTTATTGGAACAAATCTCATCTAAAGTATGAAAGTATTATGCTACTCCTAGATATAATAAAATTTGTTTTAAAACATTGATAATTGTGCCCCAAATGAAGGGTTTGACATGCTATGACATCCTTTCTTGCTTATATGTTAAAGCACCCTGTACTTTTTGTTCCTTGATAAATTTGTGTGTGTGTGTGTGTTTTTGACTTACATAAGTCAATGATAAAGGACCATATTTTAAACCACAAGTGTAGAATTTTAAAATTTATGTTTTCAGCAGAAAAATATACCTGTAGTCATGGTGCTCATTTAACTAGAGATAACAGTCATTAGTAAGACTTCTTTATTTTTCTTAAATATATTTTTATTTATTTCAGAGAGTAAGAAAGAGGAAGAAAGACAGAAACTTCAATGATGAGAGAGAATCATTGATTGGCTACCTCCTGCACTTTGGACCAAGCCCACAACCCAGGCATGTGCCCTTGACTGGAATGGAACCTGGGACCCTTTGGTCTGCAGGCTGACACTCCATCCACTGAGCCAAACCAGCTAGGGCAATAAACCTTTTGTTGTCATAAATGATGATGGCATAATTAAGCCATATAAATGCAGATTTTGTTCAATGATAACTGTCTAGTTTCCTGGTTTATATTTAATAACTCTATCAGCCTATAATTGCTTTCTTAGAAAATGTACTATTTTGTGTCTTCAATTTTCATAGAAATCCTATATAATGAAGAGGAAATATGCAAATTGACCATCACTCCAACACACAAGATGGCCACCCCCATGTGGTCAAAGATGGCTGCCACAGATGGCCAGCAGGGGAGGGCATTTGGGAAGGACCAGGCCTGAAAGGGTGGGCAGTTGGGGGCGACCAGGCCAGCAGGGGAGGGCAGTTAGGGACAATTGGACTGGCAAGGGAGGGCAGTTATGTGTGACTGGGCCAGAAGGGAAGGGAAGTTGGGGGTGACCAGGATGGCAGGGGAGTGGTTAGGGGGTGATCAGGCTAGAAGGCAGAAGCAGTTAGGGGCAATTGGCAGGCAGGCAGGTGAGTGGTTGGGTGCCAGCACTTCTGGATTGTGAGAGGGATGTTCGACTGCTCGTTAAATGGGCAGTCAGACATCCCTCAAGTGGTCCCAGATTGGAGAGGGTGCAGGTTGGACGTAGGGACACACTCCCCGTCCCCTCCGTGCATGAATTTCATGCACTGGGCCTAAAGTATATTATAAGAAAATAATTTTCCTTGAAATAGTACATTTCTGAAGGTAAATTCAGGATAGGAAAAAGTAGGTTTATAGTTGCCAGTACATGAGTTTTACATTTCTGAAGGTAAATTCAGGATAGGAAAAAGTAGGTTTATAGTTGCCAGTACATGTTTATTCTTGAACTCATAGAGGCCCAATACACAAAAATGAATGTGAATAGAATAGAAGAAGGCCACAAAAATTTGTGCACTTGGGGGAGTCCCTCAGTCCAGCCTGTGCTCTCTCAAAATCTGGGACCCCTTGGGAGGTGTGCATTTGTTGGCTTAGGCCCATCCCCTGGGGTATTAGGCCTAAGCTGCCAGTCAAACATCCCTCTGGCAGCCTTGAGGCCTTTGGGGGATGTCCACTTGCCAGCAGGGAGCAGGCCTGAGCTGTAGTCAGACATACACCGCTGTATTGGCAGTCATCAGCCTGGCTTGTGGCTGAGCAGAGCTCCTCCTGTGGGAGTGCACTGATGATGAGGTGGCAGCTCCTGCATTGAGCATCTGCCCCCCTGGTAGTCAGTGTGTGTCATAGTGACCAGTCATTCCCAGTGGTTCTGCTGTTAGGATCAATTTGCATATTACCCTTTTATTATGTAGGATAGCGTCCTGGTGCATGAGTGGGGGGACAGCTGGTTTGCCCTGAAGGGTGTTATGGATCAGGGTGGGGGTCCTGCTGGGGTGCCTGGCCAGCCTGGGTGAGTGATGGATGGCTGTTTGTTGGTTGGCCATAGCTCCTTCAGGGAGGGGGGGTCCTGGTGGGGTACCTGGCCAACCTGGGTGAGTGGCTAATGGCTATTTGCAGCGAGGCTGGCTGGATGCAGGTATCTGGGATTTATTTATCTTCTATAATTGAAACTTTATTGCTTTAACCGGAGCCCAGGTCGCGTTTCCCCTGACAACCCAGGCTCCCAGCGCCTCCTTGAGGTCAAGCTGGCTGGAAGCAGGTATGTGGGGTTTGTTTATCTTCTATAAATGAAACTTTGTTGCCTTGAGCAGAGGCCATAGCTGGCCATGGAAAGTGGGAACCTTAGCTTCCTCCATCACTGGGGCAAGCCTCCTGCTTGTTCCAACTCCATGGCTGCAGGTAACCACCTTGGCTGGGTTAATTTGCATACAGTTGCTCTGATTGGCTGGTGGGCGTGGTGTTGGCTGATAGACGTGGCTTATATGTAGCAAACTGACACCAATTTGCATATTACTCTTCTATTAGATTAGATTATTTTTCATGGAAATAACTGTACACCTACTTTTGCCATGCTTCAGAAAATCAGGTCTTATTTTTGTTGTGCTGGTGTGATGTTTTTTAAAATAAATCTTTATTGTTCAGATTATTACAGATGTTCCTTTTTTTTAACCCCCATAGCTCCCCTCCACCTGGTTCCCCCACCCCCTACCCTGTGCCCTTACCCCGTGCCCTTATCTTGTGTCTTCATCCATAGATGTAAGATTTTTGTCCAGTCTTTTGCCATACCCCTCACACCCCTTTCCCTCTGAGAATTGTCAGTCCATTCCCTTTCTATGGCCTTCTTCTATTCTATTCACCAGTTTATTCTGTTCATTAGATATCTCTATTTACTTAATTGTTATATTCACTGGTTGATAGATATGTTTTTGTTGTCACTTTGTTGTTCATAATTTTTATTTTTACCTTTTTCTTCTTCTTCCTCTTCTTGAAAAATGCCCTTCAACATTTCAAATAATCCTGATTTGGTGGTGATGAACTCCTTTAACTTTTTCTTGTCTGTGAAGCTGTTTATCTGATCATCAATTTTACATGATAGCTTTGCTGGGTAGAGTAATATTGGTTGTAGATTCTTGATATTCATCACTTTGAATATTTCTTGCCACTCCCTGCTGGCCTGCATGGTTTCTGTTGAGAAATCAGCTGATAGTCATATGGGTACTCCCTTGTAGGTAACTAACTATTTTTCTCCTACTGCTTTTAAGATTCTCTCTTTGTCTTTTGCCTTTGGCATTTTAATTATGATGTGTCTTGGTGTAGTCCTCCTTGGATTCCTTTTGTTTGGGATTCTCTGTACTTCCTGGACTTGTAAGTCTATTTCTTTCACCAGGTAGCGTAAGTTTTCTGTCATTATTTCTTCAAATAGGCTTTTAATATCTTGCTCTCTCTCTTCTTCTGGCACCCCTATAATTCTGATGTTGGTACACTTAAAGTTGTCTCAGAGGCTCCTTACACTATCTTCATATTTTTGGATTCTTTTTTCTTTTTGCTTTTCCAGTTGGGGTCTTTTTGCTTCTTCATATTTCAAATCTTGACTTGATTCTTGCGTACCTCTAGTTTGTTGTGGATCTCTGTATAATATTCTTTATTTCAGTCAGTGTATGCTTAATTTCTAGTTGGTCCTTTTTCATATCCTTGAAGGTCTCACTAGATTTATTGAGGCTCTCACTAAATTTATTGGTGGTTTCTAGAAAATTCTTGAAAATCCTTAAAATTGCGGTTTTGAACTCTATATCCAGTCATTTGCTTTCCTCCATTTCTGTCATTTGTGACCTGTTTCTTTGTCTCCACATTTTGGCTGCTTCCCTGCATAGATAGAGTGGCTTTCTGTGCTAGGTGTCCTATAGGGCCCAGTGATTCAGACTCCCCAATCACCTAGGGTGGACACTCTTGTTGTATGCCTTTGAGGGCTGGGTGCACAGTCTTATTGTAGTTAAGTCTTGATTGCTGTTAGTATCACTGGGAGGAAATGAACTCCAGGCCTTTCTCCTCGTTGTCTGTGGTTTGGAACTTTTGGAGTTCTCTGTCCTAGCTGCAGTCTGTTAGGTTAGGCTGTAGGCAGACAGGTGAACAGCTTGGGTGGGGTTGTAAATTGGGTGAGATGGGGTCTCAGGGAATCACCAGGGCAGAGCAACCCTCAATGGCTGCTCCTCAGTTGGCTCTGCGGCTTCTCCCCATTTTGGCATCTCCATGCCCTGGCGTCTGCATGGAGTCCCTGAGTTTTGGAGCTCTGCATCAGTGATCACTGTGAACAGCTCTGCTAGAAAGTCACTCTCGTCTTTCTCCCCATTGCCAGACAGCCTACAACGAGTTCTGTGCAACCCCGGAGCTTGTAATCCCTTTCCAAGCTGCAGACCCAGGTGTAGCTGCTGCCACTGTTTTGCCCGTGCCACCACCGTTTCACACGCGTCCATACCTCTTAGTTTTGGTGTCAAAAACTTCTACTCAGTCTCAATACAATCCTTCTCTTGCCTTCTAGTTTTAAAGCTTCCACTCCCTTGGTTCTGGAGGATGGCCGTTAAGCTTTATAGTTGTATTTTTTAATGTGGTTGTGGGAGGCTGCACATTCAGGTATATACCTTACGCCACCATCTTGGTTCTTATGAGAACCCCTTTAAATATGAGCTAATGAAGTGATGAATAAGCTGATGAGGAATACAGCATTATTTGCTCAGGGAACAACTAAGAGTACAATCATTTTAGTCAGCTCTAGCTCTAGAGAATGGCTAGAAAATGGTTGTGTCCTTAAATCAACTTATGGCAAAAAGTGATTTAATCAATGGACACTTGGCTAGTTCTCAAGCTTTTGATGCCCACTGGGCAGTCACTTCTGGAATTCTGTTAGCACTTGGTTAGAAATATTTGTCAACTTCAGAGAAAAGCTTACCATGTATTTGAACAAAATGTTCTCCTATCTTAGAAATGGTGTGAAATATTTGTTCCACTGCAAATTTGCAATTGATCTCTAAAAAAATGCATAAAAAGACTGCCTAACTCTTAAATGGTCAGAAACGCTTTTGTCATGTCATGTTGACCCTCTGTTAGTTATGACAACCTCTGTCTGTATCACACAATCAAGCCCCACATGAGCCCCAGAAAACATGCCATCACTGCATCCCAGACACAGTAGCAAATATTAAATTTTTTTCATGGAATAAATTATTTAAATGGACAATCATTACTGTTTTTATACAAAGGCAAAACAATTTTAGGGAAATTTTGTTTTTTAATGCTTCCAGTAAGACTTCAGAATAGTCTTATAAATGTTATGAACAGAAAAACCACAATGGAAAAATCATCTTCAAGTTATTATTTCTCACCATTTTTTATAAACTTTAACAAAGATGTAAACAATTTCTTTTTCTTTTTTTTTTTAAACTAAAAGACACTACTTTATTTCTGCCACAGAATGGAGCATTACGAATACTCCTGCACCTGCACAAATTGTCCGCATGCTCAGCCTGCCTTTCCGTTGTTGAACAATCACTGAATAATTGGACAGGTCCAGACTTGCGCTTTCAGAGTAGATTTGCCCTCAAATTGATTTTAAATTGCTCGGAAAGATCTGGTAAAATTCTGAAGGTGCCAAGACTTGGATTAAAATTGTTTAAGCTGGCTTCAAATTCTTCGCCCAACAAGACCAATGAATATGGTAATAAAAAACTCCACACCAAATAGGGTGATGAAGAATTCTGAGTTCATCAGCCATCTTGATGAAATGCTAAACACTGCACATTTTCACACTGCAACTGGCTGTTGTAAGAAGTAAGATGGTGCCAGGAAACGGGACATTTTCCAAGCTTTGTAATTTTAGGAAATGTGAAGAAAACCCAGCTGAAATGAGGATTAATTTATCATGGAAACAAAATGCACTGAACTGGATTCTTCCATATTGCAACATTTTTGGTACCCCCAAGTAACAAACAATTTCTTCCTAATCTTTTTCTAAAGATATTTTCCCCATGGGTGTGATACACAGAAGAGCAGTGAAATGGTTTATAATTGTTTGAATTGTCTAGTACACCTGTTTGACTACAGAAGGGTATATCTTTCTTCAGAACATTGTTTTATTAACTATATTTTTAAAAAATCTAATTAGCCTATTGGTGGTTATAAAAGTCCTTTTAAAATTTACCCCATTCATATGCTGTCTGTAGTCCTTTGGTACCACTTCAGTCTGAGGATGGGACATAGCAGGAATATACTGTGGTGGGCCCTTCCTCTGATTGTTAGTTATGATATGATTGGATGAAAGAATACATTCCACCATTGCCAACTGTTTATTAAATGCTTAATCTTCACCAAGCATCATGTTAGGTAGTATATATTTATTCTCTGTGGTTCTTATAAAGACCCCTATGAAGTAGGTACATGTTTTTCTTTTAAAATTTTTAAATAGAAAAACAGATGAACATTATAAAGTTTATAATTTTCATAATTCCCACACCTAGTAAGTGGCAAATAAAAGTCTAACTAACTCTCACTTTCCCCATTAGGGAACATGGCGTCTTTGAGAGTAATCAGATTTGACTGTACTATGGAATTTACCCGGTGGAATTAAAATGGACTAAGTAGGGGGCAGCATGACAAAGAGCCTTTGACATCAAATGACTAAGTTAAATCTCAGAACCTTATTTGACCTCAATGAGTCTTAATTTTCTAGTGTAAATATAACACCTAACTTTTCATGGTTGTTGAAACAATTAAAAGCAATAGAAATTAATAGCACTTGACACAGATTTGGCATTCAGTAGTTTTTTGAGGAATTTCTCTTCTTCCTTTTCACGTCCCATAAATTTGTTAACTATATACATTGACACTTTTCTAAGTGTGCAGAGTACACAGATGAGTAAGAAACCTTGAATTTTTTCTCAAACAATGAGCATGTGCCTTGAAAAACTATTCTTTTGGAGGCTTGAAATACAAATACTTGTATGTAATTCTAGAAAGCACACATATTGTATGAGATCCAGAGAGTATACATATGTCCCAGTGTGGTCAGGGACAATTTTCTAAATTAGATTAGCTTGAACTGAATCTTAAAGAACTAACATTTCTAGGAGTGAGCTTGACATGGAGTGATGAGAAAGAAATGCTAAGCAGAGGTAAAACATGAGAGCAAAGGCATGAGAGTGCAAAAGAGCATTTAGTGTTTCTGGATTATAGAGTAAGAGATGGGGACAATGCTGGAGATAAAGGCAGGAGATAGGCTGGGGGATTTCATATATCCTGATAGGGGTGTGCAGGCATTTTTTTAATGATGGAAATGGGGGAGAATGAAGGGTTAATGCAGGGTGTTCCAAAATATATATTCCCACTATGAATGGTTATAAAGTCAGTGTTTATTAACATACAGTTCATTTTCAAAATTTAAATAAATTTACAGAAAATAATATGTATATATACATTTTTTTGGGGTCAATGTCTGTTTTCAAACTGGTGATTGTTCTGGTCCAGGCACTGCTGATAATGTAAAGCAATGGAATCGTTAACATCAAGAAACATTTTGTTAGGTACTTGTGTGCCCTCAAGTCATCGACTGTTGCTGGGTTATGTACCACAAACTTTATCTTTATGTATCCCCATAAAATAGTCTAGTGAGACTTTGGGTAAGTGTTTTTGTTTTGTTTTGTTTTGTTTGAAGCTTAGTCTAGCTTCACTCATTATTTCAAATTAGTTAAACTTGAAAAGTGAAAATTAAGTGAGATATCAGCTATTAAAGTGTGTATACATTTTTTGGGACACCTTATATTTTAACAATATAGGTCCCTTTGCCAGACCTGCGTGTAGTGTTGATTTGATGGGACTAAAATGAATACAGAAGTTAGGATATGTTACAGTAGTGCAGGCAGAAAGGGTTGGGGGACTTGAGCAGGGATAATTGGCGAATGAGTTAGAGAAGAGAAGACAGAATTGAGACATGCTTAAAAAGCTAATTTAATGTATTTAGGAAGTAAAAGGAGAGAAAAGAGTTGAAGATGAGAGGTTCCTAATTTGGGTAAATTGGAAGGATGGCAGGACCATAAAATGAGAGATGCAAGAGTACCCGTTACAGAGTACATAGTGACTAATAGCTCCAGACAAGGTCTGCCCTGGCAAGGGATATATGAGCTCCTAACGGTTAATGGCTGATCACCAGGGTAGAATTAGAACTAGGTCATTCCTTTCTTGTGTGGATCTCTTTCACTGGTTATATTTGCTCAAGAACTGTTGGTCTGGCCAAGACTTTCAGATCTGCACTGCTGTATAAGGCTCCTCCTATTCAATCCTCCTTTCACTCTCTCCTTTCACAATGTCAGACCTACTTTGTGGTCTGAAGGGTCTTCTTGCCTATGCCAGCTCTCTCCCTCCTTCACAGACATCTCTCACTAAAACTCCTGTATCTCTAATCTCAGTGTGGCATCTGCTTTTTGGACGACCCAAGCTGACATAAAGAGCATTTACACATGGGCAGGGTGAAGGGGATGAAACATGAAGAGGTCAGTCACAGAAATACCAAGCTTGTTTTGACTGAGAGAAATCTGGCTGTCAATGTTGGACAGTTGGATAAAAAAGTTAGAAAATCAGATGCAGAACAGATGTAAGGGTCTTCCACCTGATGAGAGTAGTCAAAACTATGATAGTAAATGGGAATAGGAAAATATGAAAAGGTAGAAATTTTCTATTCCTGCAAATTAAGATGCATTAGAGCAAGCACAAATCAGCCCTGTGACATTCATTTCCCATTCTCTGTCTCCTTCATTCAATCTCTGCTCCTCATCTTTCCTGCTGGTTCTGCTGCTTTGTGCCAATCAGCTCCTATGAGCACTCAGCACATTCATGGCTCTTCAGCACCATGATTAGCTCTCATTCCTATGTTGGCTGTGCTTGATACCTCCATCTTTCTCAGGAGAGTGATACTTCTTAGTTGCTGTGTTGAGATCACTGCTCCAGGTCTCAAGTTCTAGGTCATTTGGGGTCTAATGCTCTTAGCCTTGCAGGCAGTTGAAGGCCCAACTCACTGCCCTAGGGCCACAGGTTTCTACTGTGAATTTTATGATTTTATTTCCCACTTAGTTTTATTCAGAATTTTACCTAATATGGTAAGGATTTCTATTTGTTCACTTCTGGTGATAATTCTAGCGTTATAATCAGGTGATTCTGGCAGCTCTGTCCTTAGCTCTAGCTCTAGCTCTAGTCTGCACTTTCAGCTTCTCTGTAGTTTTGTACTGGAGCCTCTTATAGTTCTTCTTTCAGCCAGTGACTCTGCATGTTTTCATAAAGCTTTGACATTTCAGAATCTCACCTTTTTCAAGCAACAGTAAATACAAAGTGAATCCTGTAGTCTCGTTTGCAGTGGCATTATAGGCACTCTCCAACAAACATGTCTGGATCCACTTTGTCTTTTGCCCTGGCCTCATGTTCTTGGCATATTTTATAGCAAAGATCAAGTGTGCATAGAATGCTCCAGTGGCAGGTGGGGTAGAAGCACGCAGTGTCATTCTGTATGAGCTTAGACAACTTGCTTTCAGAATTTCACCTTGAATAAAGCAAATTCTGGCCAGAAATAAATAAACTAGATAATATTTCTACAATGCTCATGATGTGGTGGCTGCTGTTTTAGTGGATGATGATTGGGCATTGCAGAAGAATCACTTAGTTTCTAATAAGACCATGCAGATGTAGTTTTGATGCTCATGGACAGGAAGAACATATATACTAATTTCAGATGTTGGTTTCTTGCCACTCTCTCCAGGTGAACTAATTTAATTGGTATTATCTTTAGTGTACACTTCTGGCACCAATTTCAATGCTTTTTCACATATATTTGCTTTCATTTTAGGCCAGTAAAATCTGTTTATGTCAGAGTCATCACGTGCAATCATTCTCAGATGTAGTGGACTTAAACTTGCAAAATGGTATGAACTTTCCCTCATATCAAAAAACTCAATTTCATGGGACAATGATGAGCTCTTTATTTCTCATGACAAGGACTTCTGGCGAAATACAAGGTGAGTACTCAGAACACACAGTACGCAGAAAGATAATTAATATAGAAAACTATACCAGTTATATGTCAAGCATTAACTCAGTAATAGAAAGCAATGAAAGATTTAAATGAAATGTGAGCAGATTAGTTGAGAGTAAGTTGGATGAATTGGAAGAAGTAAAATACATAGGATTATGATATATAAGGATCTGCTGAGATGGTCTGAAGAGATTGAAGCTTTAAAAAGTGTGATAATGTACCATCCTTGCATCTCCAGAATAAATCCCACTTGTCACGGTGTATGATCTTTCCAATGTATTGTTGAATGTGATTTGTTGGAATTTTGTTGAGGATTTTAGCATCTATGTTCATCAGGGATATTGACCTATAATTCTCTTTCTTTGTAGTATCTTTACCTGGTTTTGGGATTAGGGTAATGCTGGCTTCATAGAAAGAGCTTGGAAGTGTTTCTTCCTCTTTAAGTTTTGGAATAGTCTGAGTAGGATAGGTTTTAGTTCTTCTTTGAATGTTTGGTAAAACTCCCTACAAAGCTGTCTGGCCCAGGGCTTTTGTTTGCTGGAGGGTTTTTTTTTTATGACTTCTTCATTTCTTCCATTGTTATCAGCCTACTAAGATTTTTTTATTCTTCCTGATTGAGTTTTGGAAGGTCATATTTTTTCTAGGAATATATCCATTTCTTTTAGGTTAACCAGTTTGTTGGAATAGAGTTGTTCATAGTATTTTTTACAATCCTTTGTATATCTGTGGAGTTTGTTGTTATTTCGCTTCTTACATTTCTGATTTTCTTTATTTGTGTCCTCTCTCTTTGCTTCTTGGTGAACCATTATTTTCAATTAATATTGACAAAGGAGGCAGGAGCATACACTGGAGTCAAGACAGTCTCTCCAATAAATGGTGCTGGGAAAATTGAACAGGTACATGCAAAAAAATGAAACTAGACCACCAACTTACACCATACACAAAAATAAACTTAAAATGTATAAAGAACTTAAACATAAAGGAAACCATAAAAATCTTAGAGGAATCAACAGGCAGAAAAATATCAGACATATGTCGTAGCAATATCTTTACCAATACAGATCCTAGGGCAATGGAAACTAAGGATAAAATAAACAAATGGGACTACATCAAAATAAAAAGCTTCTGCACAGAAAAAGAAACCATCAACAAAACAACAAGAAAGCCTACTGCATGGGAGAACATATTTGCCAATATTATATCTGATAAGGCTTTAATCTCCACAATTTACAGGGAACTCATACAACTTAACAAAAAGAAGATAATCAATCCAATAAAAAATAGGCCAAGGACATAGACACTTTTAGAAAGTGGACATACAGAAGGCCAAGAAACATATGAAAACATGCTCAAAGTCACTCATCATCTGAGAGATGCAAATCAAAATGACAATGAGGTACCATCTCACACCTGTCAGAATGGCTATCATCAACAAATCAACAAATGACAAGTGCTGGAGAGGATGTGGAGAAGAAGGAACCCTGGTGCACTGCTGGTGGGAATGCAGACTGGTGCAGTCACTGTGGAAAACAATATGGAGTTTTTTCAAAAAGTTAAAAATCAAACTCTCATTTGACCTGTAATTCCACTTCTAGGACTATATCCCAAGAAAACAGAAAGGACATATGCACCCCTGTGTTCATAGTAGCCTGATTTCCAATAGCTAAGATTTGGAAACAGCCTAAGTGTCCACCAGCAGATGAGTGGATTAGAAAACTGTGGTATATCTACACAATGGAATACTATGCTGCTGTAGAAAAGAAGGAATTCTTACCATTCGTAACAGCATGGATGGACTTGGACAGCATTATGCTAAGTGAAATAAGCCAGTTGGAGAAAGATAAATATGACATGATTTCACTTATTTGTGTAATATAAAGAACATCCTAAACCAATTAACAAAAATACAGAAACAAAGAAGCATTGAACAGACTGTCAAACTTCAACAGGAAGACAAGGGAGGGTTAGAGGGGGATAAAAGATCAACTAAAGGATTTGTATGCATGCATATAAGCGTAACCAATGGACACATACACTAGGCGGGGTGGGGCATGTACTGGGGGGTGGGAACGGCCAGGGAGAGGTCACGGGGAAAAGGTAGACATATGTAGTACTTTAAGCAATTAATGAAGAATAAAAATAAACAAACAAACATGTGATAAAAGGCAATTTGGAAACAAGTTTCATACAAACAACTGATATTCAGCAATCAGGAATGGTGTGGCCTAGGCAGCTCCAAGCACAATACAATTTCACAAATAGTAGCATTTTTGTAAATGTTGGCAAAATATAGGGCTGTGGGCATTTAATCTATCTTTGTACATAAATAATGGTTATTTCCTTATTTGATAAATACTAATTATAACTTTTCTAGGCTAAAATCTACTATTATCAAAATTTGGGTGAAATTTTTCCTGTGCTGAAAGTTAATATTTTAAGTTAAACTGTTAGTTTATTTAACTGACCAGAGGTCCGGTGCACAAAAATTTGTGCACTTGGGAGAAGGGATCCCTCAACCCAACCTGTGCTCTCTCACAGTATGGTACCCCTCGGGGGATGTCCACCTGCTGGCTTAGGCCCGTTCCCTGGGCGATCAGGCCTAAGCTGGCAGTCAGACATCCCTCTGGCAGACCAGGAGCCCTCAGGGGTTGTCCACTTGCTAGTGGGGAGCAGACTTAAGCTGCAGTCAGAAATGCTTAGCGCTGCTGAGGAGGCAGGAGAGGATTCCACCACCACCGCTGTACTGGCAGCCACTGGCTTGTGGCTGAGCAGAGCTCCCCCTGTGGGAGTGCACTGACCATCAAGGGCAGTTCCTGCATTGAGCATCTGCCCCCTGGTGGTCAGTGTGTGTCATAGTAACCAGTCATTCCCAGTTGTTCTGCTGTTAAGGTCAATTTGCATATTACCCTTTTATTATATAGGATAGAGGCCTGGTACATGGATGGGGGCCAGCTAGTTTGCCCTGAAGCATGTCCCAGATCAGGGCAGGCGTCCTGCTTGGGTGACTGGCCAGCTTGGGTGAGGGGCTGAGGGCCATTTTCAGACTGGCCGCATCCCCTTAAGAGTAGGGGGTCCCTGCTGGGGTTCCTGACCAGCCTGGGTGAGAGGCTGAGGGCAGTTTTCAGGCTGGCCATATCTCCTTCAGGGAAGGGATCCTGCTAGGGTGCCTGGCCAGCCTGGGTGAGGGGCTGAGGGCCATTTGCAGGCTGGCCATGGCCCCCAGTGACCCAAGCTCCCAGTGAAGCTGGCTGGAAGCAGGTATCTGGGGTTTATTTGTCGTCTATAATTTAAACTTTGTTGCCTTGAGTGGAGTCCACAGCCTGCCTAGGCAGGCAGCTTCCTCCATCGCCAGGGCAACCAAGCCTCCTGTTTGTTCTAGCTCTGTGGCTGCTGGCAGCCATCTTGGTTGGGTTAATTTGCATATAGTCACTCTGATTGGCTGGTGGGTGTGGCTTGAGATGTAACAGAGTGACATAATTAGCATATTATTCTTTATTAGATTAGATTGTTACTGCTCTTAGTTCTCTGTTAATACATTAGAATACTCTGTCAACATGAGAAATTGATCTTATATTTACTTCCAATTTGCCTGCTTTCCCTCTCTTTTTTGGCTTCCTCCAAGGATAATGGCTAAGTTTTGCAGTATCCCATTGATAGAGCAGTGTTATTCAATCGAAATACTTAAACAGAATTTAGGTTAGGAAAAGAAATGTTAACATATGCTCTTTATTGATGGTCATTAGTCAGATAATCAGCTTTGCATTATATGCTCTAACTCTATAACTATTTTAAAATTATATAAATGTTCACCCACTTTTAGATTTTTCTCTGAGAATAAGGCTCTGTGACTCATTTAGATCACTTTCTTTCTATTTGGATTAATTTAATAATCTCTTTGTCTTAATTATATTAATTTAATAATCACCTTTTGGTAAATTAAGCTAATGGAAAATAACTGAGAATTGGAAGTGATTTGAAGTTAGGCACGAGAAATAAAAAGATTAAACACCTCTGTTCTAGTGGTCCTTTTAAACATTTTTATTTTATAACTAGTGACTAGGTGCACAAAATTTGTGCACATTAAAAGGGGATTAATTAGAAGAAGTATTTTAATATTGCTATTTGTCCTTTCTTTATAATAGAAGTGTCAAAGATGAAAGAAAATTAGTAAAATGTATATGAAAGTCTTGCTCTTTTCAGAGTCTGGGGTGCACTGCAGGATCCAAAGTCAAGCGCCTGCCCACCAAAATTGCACAAGACCCAGACCCAGTCGGCCCCACTCCCATTGTGTGAGGTCCAGTCCCAGCCAGCCCCTCCCTTGTCAAGCCCTGCTGGGCAGGGGGGCACAGCTTCATGTCCCCTGGCCCAGCACTGGGTGGTGGGTGCAGCCTCAGGTCCTCCATCAAGCTCGCTGGGTGGGGTCACAGTCTCAGGGCCCCTGTCTAGCCCCACTGGGCAGGGAGGTGAAACCTCAGGTCCCCTGTCACGTGCCGAGTGG
Organism: Murina feae; assembly: GCA_004026665.1. Taxonomy (NCBI): domain Eukaryota; kingdom Metazoa; phylum Chordata; class Mammalia; order Chiroptera; family Vespertilionidae; genus Murina; species Murina feae. The sequence goes on along the minus strand of PVJC01017499.1, from coordinate 9,200 downwards.
GGGGGTGCAGCCTCAGGTCTCTCAAAGCACCTCAGGTCCCCTGGCCTGGTGCTGGGGTGAATGGTATGGTCTGAGGTCCCCCGAACCAGCACCAGGGGTAGGGGGCACAGCCTATGGTCGCCTAGACTGGGTTGGGGTGGGGGACATGCCTTGAGGTCCCCTATCAAACCCTAGCAGGTGAGGGGGAGTGGTGCAAACTCACAACCCTGGAGATTGCTCATTAAGGCTCGTTATGAGAATTTGACTTCCGCTGTGGGTGCAGCCATCTTTGTGATGGTGTGATGGTCAATTTGCATAGTCTCTCTTTACTAGATAGGATTGTAAAGGTAGCTTTGGCAGAAGCATGAAACCACCCAGAGAGTATGAAAAGTGAGATGACATTGAGGTTCTGTGAAATTTTCCTGTGGCCTTGGGCTTAAATCTTTGAGTATCTGTTTCCTCATAAACAGAATGAGTATTAGCATCCCATCCTGTAGGTATCTCTCTTACAACTCCGAGAATTAATGATGTTAGGGATGGAGAGCCTTTTGTAGATACATAGATGTAGTCATTTAGAAAAATTATACAGGAGAATATTTCCTACTTCATCCTCATCTTTTTCCTTAGGGGAAATAACAGCATTTTAGTTTGAAATGACCTCTGTAGGTGCAGTTCTAGAGTCATAGTTTGATGACAAGTCTTTTGGATATAGATAATGAAGCTATATTTTCTGAGAGGTAGCATGGTTCTTTCACTTATTTGACATTTTCTTTCTGGAATACTCTTGTTGATAAGGCTCTATTTTTATATTTCATGCTTGCAAATCAGGTATTTTTCACATAATAAACAACATACTTTATTAAACTCTAAGTGCTGCAGTGAGGTGTTATTTGTCTTCTGCACAGACAATTGGGGTATGGAATAAATTTAGATACTGCCATTTTAGATAAAAATTCATTGAAAATTATCTTATCAACCCTCTGTAAAAGTATATAAAACACTGTGGTATGTATTCATACCACACTTTTACCCCCCCACTTTTACAACCCCAAATTAAGTAATCAATGTTTTAAACATAAAACAGAACACATTTTAATTTAGTAATTACTACAGGTAATGTATACACACCAATACTGCGATATTGTGCAGCACATCACTTTATTCAGCCTCTGCTGCATCACTGTTCTCTTCTTCATCACTGTTGGTTCCAGACATACCAATTTCTTCAGCTTCTGTTGTATCACTGCTGTCTTAAGTCACTGTCTATATATGTGAGGTCATCCTCATAAACTGGTGGCATTTTCTGAGTTAACTTTGTTGGTATTCTCATGGCCAACCCTTCTCTCCTCATGAATATGAGGCACCATTTTGCCTTTCTTGTAAAATCAACAATGTTCATTTCACTTGCAAACTTTCTTTCTTGACATTGAATAAGCTTGGTTGATACACACAAACCACTCTGGTGCTGCTCCATAATCCAAGTGTTAAGCCTCTGCTCCAAGTTTGTCCATTTTGCTGGTTTTCTTCTTAAGGCCTTTTTCTTTTTTGGCATCTTAAGAAGTTGTTCTGCCTGTTTTCTTCACTGTCTAATCAGACACTCAGTGGGAGGAGTTCCAAATTGTCTCTCTGCAGCCCTATTTCCATGCTCTTTTGCATAGCTGATTACATTCAGTTTGAATATTGCAGAGTAATACAATCATTTACCGGTATTTATCTTTTTATTTTTTGACATCTTTATGGGCTCAGAAGGCTCCAGTCCGTGTTGCATCTGTGCACTCTCCATCTCCACCTCCACCTCCAATTACTGCATCAGCTGACATCAGTAACAATAAGGTTCATGATTGGAGGAAGCCTCTTTGACAAGGTATGGGCAGCTACGCACCCTAGTGGCTTCCTAGGCTGACTTCCATGTACAAGACTCCCTTGATTTCCAGCCTAACGATTTTAGAAAAAAATAGCGCCTTATACACGGAAAAATATGTGTTTCTTTCTGTGTGTTTTTAAAGAGAGAATCCAAAGTTTTCCTGTGATATTTAAATTGGGTTTGTGATCATCCCAGAGATTTAGAATCACTGATGTAAATACAAGAAATATTAAGAGCAAGAATGAAAACATAGTGAAATTTGGTTCTTTCTTTAATCAAACATATCATAAATTTCAATGTTTAGTCTGAAGTTTATTATACTCTAAATTTTGTTTTCCATTCATATGTGCAACATTTAATGGCATGTTATAATTAGATTACATAAAGTTCCAAAACAAATAATGGGATTCAAAGTTGCAGTGTAAAGGATATAAATTTTACACATTCAAGTTGAATAAATAGCATTATTTTGTTGAAATTCTCTGGGTGGAAAATCAACGGCAGAAAATCATTGAATTAAACACTGCCTTCCTCTTACATAAGGCACATAAATTGTTTCATCCAACTGAAACTAAAAACTCTAACATTTGTGAGTAAAATATTGACTTAAGAATATGTTTTTAGTTATTTCGGAGAAAGGAAGGGAGAGGAAGAGACTGAAACACTGTTGAGAGAGAAACATCCATTGGCTGCCTCCTGCATGCCTCCTTCCAGGTATAGGTGAGCCTGCAACCGGGGCATGTGCCCTGACCAGAATGGAACCAGTGACTTTCTGGTGTGTGAGAGGATGCTCAACGAACTGGGCCACACTGTCCAGCTTGACTTAATTTTTAATTATACGAAACTAGATAGAATTTATGTTTGGAAGAAATTTTTGGAATATTGTATTACTATAATGATGGTTAAAAGTATGGTCTTTAGAATTTTTAATGTAATTTCAAATTCCAGCTTCACTACTTATGGACAAATAACATAAAGCTCTTTCCACGATAAATGAAGCAATATACACAAAGCCTTTGCTCCGTGCCAGGTAAATGAAAATACTTCCTAAATAGTGGTTGTAGTGGTGGTGGTGGTAATAGTACAAAGACACAATGTATACAGTAAGAGGTTAGTGAGGGAGGTTAGAAAGAAGAGCTGGGGAGATTGAATAGCCTAGGAATACAATTTAGGCTTTAATCTAGCAGAATTACCAGACACTTCCCCAAAAATCACCCTCTGTTTAAAGGTGGTTATATTAAAATTTGTTTTCATATCTAATATCTTTGTAGCCATAAAGAACATGAGATGACAAAATACTGAAATAACATAAATGATGAGATTTGATATTTGAATTTAATTTTAAAACACATTAGTTAACACCATGAAGCAATCCCAGGTATGGTAAACAATCTCCTAGAGAAAGACTATAAAACATGATAATGTACAAAACCCTGAAAATGATGCAATTGATAACCATGTAGGAACACATTTTGTGAATCAATTTGAAGTTGTCAATGTTGTATAATTAATGTTTCATTGATTAAATTGTGTCTGAAATTACTGTGCTATTTTATAGGTGAGAAAATTTCACCTGTGAAATATGCACGGACACCAGTGAGTAGTTGTATTTATATGCTTTATTATTGCTCATTAGTTGTGCGTGTTGAAAAAATAGTCTTATTTTAAATGTAATTATAATTGATAATACTTCAGAAGATGGTATCTTTTCCTTACTCTTTCCTATTTCTATACCCAAGTTTAGAGAGTCCCTATGAAATGTTTTGGGTCCATCTAACCTAGCTTCTGGGAAGCTAATATTAATTAGATTTAATTTTATTAAGAGCTTTCTATATGTAGGCACTAAGAGCTCTGTATCATCTTTTTAAATATTTTCTAATTTTTTTTTAGGGGGAGAGAGAGGGAGGGAGGGAGAAGAAGAGAGAGATATAAAACATGGATGAGAGAGAAATATTGATTGGCTGCCTCCTGCACACCCCCTACTGGGGACTGAGACCTAAACCAAGGCATGTGCCCTGACTTGGAAATGAAATGGTGACCTCTTGCTGCATAGGGCGGCGCTCAATCCACTGAGCCATACCAGTTGGGCTGTACTATCTTATATAAACCTCATAATAGTCCTGTGAGATAGGAACTGCCATTATCTCAGTACATAAGTGAGAAAATTGGGTCTTAGAGAAGATAATTTTTTGCTTAAGGTCACAGAGTTAGTGAATGGTAAAGCCAGAATACAAACCTCTGAGTGATTCCAGAACCCACATTCTGCAACGTAATGTTAATCAGCATCTCAGAAGGGAAGGTGAGCCATTGGGTATAGAACTTGTTACCAGTAAAAATCACCAGCACTTGTGTGCCCTGGAGCCACTTTTAAGACAATGTTGCTAAAATTAGGGAGAAAGAATATTGTCTGATACCTATGTTCAAAATACAATGTCAGGTGTTTTATTTCCAAATTCTTGAAAATTTGCAAGCCTCATCAATCCCCTCTCATTCCCCCCCCCCCAAAAAAATAAACAACCCACAGAAGAGGTAGGATTTACTCATTTATTTCACCTTGCTGTATATCTATTAGAGCCAGGATGTGCTCTAGGTACGTGGGATTCATTTATCTCTGAGCAAACTACACAAAACAATGAAAGAAACAAAATTTATTGGAGCAATTCTGTGGGTTTCAATGTAAATTAAATTGACAGCACAGGGAAAAAAGTCAGAACTTGTCACCATTGAATAAAAACTGGCTAACTTGCCCTAACCGGTTTGGCTCAGTGGATAGAGCATCAGCCTGCGGACTGAAAGGTCCCAAGTTCGATTCCAGTCAAGGGCATGTACCTTGGTTGTGGGCACATCCCCAGTAGGAGGTGTGTAGGAGGCAGCTGATTGATGTTTCTCTCTCATCAATGTTTCCAACTCTCTATCCCTTTCCCTTCCTCTCTGTAAAAAATTCAATAAAATATATTTTAAAAAACTGGCTAACTTTTTTTATAGAGCTTAAATCAGACCTAATTTCTTAACTGTGAGGGTCTCTGGAGTCAAATATGCCTAGATTGTTTTTTTCCCAACAGATTAAACTATTACTAGAGGCCCAGTGCACAAAAATTTGTGCACTTCAGTTGGGGGGCATTCCCTCACCCCAGCCAGTGCCCTCTAGCAGTCTGAGAATCTTGGTGAATGTCCCCCTGCTGGTTTACGCCTGCTCCCCAGGCAATAGGCCTAAACTGGCAGTCAGACATTTCTCTGGCAGCCCAGGAGCTCTTGGGAATGTCTACTTGCCAGCAGGGAGCAGGCCTAAGCTGCAGTTGGACATCCTTAGCGCTGCTGAGGAGGCAGGAAAGGCTCCCACCACCACTGCTGTACTGATAGCCATCAGCCTGGCTTGTGGCTGAGCAGAGCTCCCATGTGAAAGTGCACTGACCACCAGGGGAAGCTTCTGCTTTGAGCGTCTTCCCCCTGGTGGTCAGTGTGTGTCATAGTGACCAGTCATTCCCAGTGGTTCTGCTGTTAGGGTCAATTTGCATATTACTCTTTTGTTATGTAGGATAGAGGCCTTGTTCATGGGTGGGGGCTGGCTGGTTTGTCCTGAAGGGTGTCCTGGATCAGGGTGGGGGATCTGCTGGGGTGCCTGGCCAGCCTGGGTGAGGGGCTGATGGCTGTTTGCAGGCTGGCCACAGCCCCTTCAGGGTGGGGTCCCTGCTAAGGTGCCTGGCCAGGCTGGGTGAGGGGCTGATGCCTGTTTTCAGGCTGACCACAGCCCCCAGCATCCATGCTCCCAGCAAGGCTGGCTGGAAGCAGGTATCTAGGGTTTATCTTCTATGATTGAAATTTGTTGCCTTGAGGGGAGGCCACAGCCAGCCTAGGCAGGCAGCTTCCTCCATCACCAGGGCAACCAAGCCTCCTGTTTGTTCTAGCTCTGTGGCCGCTGGCAGCCATCTTGGTTGGGTTAATTTGCATATAGTCACTCTGATTGGCTGGTGGGTGTGGCTTGGGATGGAGCGGAGTGACACAATTAGCATATTACTCTTTTATTAGATTAGATTTTTTTCTCATATCTTTACCTATTAAAAATGGCTAGTGAAAGAGAAATTGTGCTGGCTTCTGCCTTGGAATGTCTATCTTTTTCTTTCCCATATTCTGACATGTCTGGTCTGTTGGTAGACATGGGAGGATAATCAATACCATTGGTTCTTAGATGTCAAGGAAAGCTTTGTGCACTTGGGTTCTGCCTCTCTGTTCATGCCTGGGTGCTAGATGCCAAGAGATGCTGAAAGCTCATGAGAAGGGATTTCCAAGGCCATAATGACGTGGGAGAAGAGAAAAGGGGCTTTTACAATTCTTTTGGTAATATTCTCCTGTTTGTCATAAGTGTATGAGTTTTGTGGTGAAGAGATTGGAGAACTATAACAGGGATTATGAAACTTCTTAATGGGAAAACTGCCCCTATGTAAAGTAGCAAAGATGTGCAGCCTTTACATACATTTGCAAATGTGCATAACTTGTGTATAGGAATATAGGTGAACCAGAATGATTCTGTCTTGCCTTTGTTCTCTAAATCTCCCCAGGGTTTCTTCCTAAAAAAGGTCCGAGTTACAATAACATATTGAAGGGCAAAAATCTCCATGAGCACTGGGAAGAGAAAAAGAAACAATCATGCTGAAATAACTTGATAATTCTCTCTGTAGAGCTTCAGTCTGGTGGGACTTTTCTAGTGATACATCTGAACCTTTGAAAAGCTTACTATGCATTTACAAAATGACTCATTCTACTTTTTTTTGAGCTCTTACAAAGTTCTTCATGAAGCATAGTTAAAGTCTTTGATGTATTCAGTATTATTGGGAACCTGGAACAGTCATTTCTTTACCCTCTGTTTAATGATATCCTTGTTCTGATGAGACTGTATGAGCTGAGGCTTTAAATTCAAAAGCATTATAACTTGAAAATCTGGAAGCAAAGGGAAAATATAGGAAATTAAGTTGCCAAGAAACTGTGAAAAGCTAAAATAAAAGTCTTAAGGTAGAAAACCATAAAGTTTTCAATTATTAAGATAGATAAGAAGAAACCAAGATGGCGGAATAGGTAATCACCTATACTTGCTGCCTCTCACAACCACATCAAAATTACAACTAAATGGCAGAACAGCTACCACCCAGAACTGCCAGAAAGCTGGCTGAGTGGAAGTTCCACAACTAGAGAGGTGAAGAAAGTGCATTGAGACTTGTAAGAGTGCGGAGGAATGGAAAGTGCTGGCATCTGGATGTGCTGCTCTTTAAACCGGGAGGGAGATTCAAGCTCCCACTTGCTCTGAACTCCAGTTCAGCCGAGACTCTGGGGGACCCAGACACATACGGGAGAAACTGGACTGTCTGGCATTGGGACAGGAACGTGAGGGCGCTTACTCTTAGAGGTTCTCGCAGCAATCATTGTTCCTGCATGGGTGCACGGGATGTGGAGAACCAGGGACATCTCTAATTCAGGGCAGCTGTTGCTGTTTTCTCCACCCTGGTGATTCCCAGAGATCCCACTCCACCCAATTTACATCCCCACTCAAACTGTGCGCAATGGCTTTTTTATATGAATGGCCTGTCCTTTGCCTAAAACAAACAGTAGCTGGGTCAGAGAGCCCCAGAGATTCCAAAAGAAGGCCCACTACATGGCAGCAGCAGCTGCCTTCCTCCACAGCTGGGCCTCGTCTGGGCACTTCCAAACCCCATACAAAGAGGAGGAAGCTGCAGATGTCTCTGTAGCTCCTGCTGGGTGGCCCAGACAGTGGCTGACCTTATACCTCCTTGGAGATGATAATGGATTACAATTCTTCACATCCATAAGAGACACACTCAAGGGGCAGACTCAGTGAGCACCAAAGCTCCACTGAAGCAAGTCTTGCCACATAAGGGTGTCTCTTGTGCAACAGATTTTCCAGTGTAGACATAGCTGGTCACCACAACCAACTGGCCTGAAGTTCAGTTCCTCTCAGTGATACCAACAGCAATCAAGGGTTAACTACAAGACTGTGTGAACAGCCCACAAAAGGGTGCACCAATAACGTCCACCTCAGGTGACTGGGGAGGCTGAGCCACTGGACACTATAGGACACCAACCACACAAAACCACTCTATCAACTCAAGGAAACTTAGCAGCTATCCAGTATATAGAAACAAACACAGGAAGCAGTCAAAATGTGGTGACAGAGAAATAAGTCACAAATGAAAGAAATGGATGAAAGCAAAATACTGGATATAGTATAATCACGGTTATAAGGTTACTCAAGAATCTTCTAAAAACATCTGAGAAATTTAGTGACACCCTCAAGGATATGAAAAAGGACCAATCAGAAATTAAGCATACACTGATTGAAATAAAGAATAATATACAGAGATCCAACAGCAGACTAGAGGATCCCAAGAATCAAGTCAAAGATTTGAAATACAAAGAAGCAAAAAACACCCAACCAGAAAAGCAAAAAAGAAAAAAGAATCCAAAAATATGAAAATGGTGTAAGGAGCCTGTAGGACAACTTTAAGTGTACCAACATCAGAATTATGGGGTGCCAGAAGAAGAGAGAGAGCAAGATATTGAAAACATATTTGAAGAAATATTGACAGAAAACTTCCCCTACCTTGTGAAAGAAATAGGCTTATAAGTCCAGGAAGCTCAGAGAACTGTGAACAACAGGAATCTAAAGAGGATCACACATCTAAATTAAAATGCCAAGGGCAAAAGCCAAAGTGAGAATCTTAAGAGCAGCAAGAGATAAACAGTTAGTTACCTACAAGGGAGTGCTCATACGATTGTCAGCTGACTTCTCAACAGAAACTATGCAGGCCAGAAGGGACTGGCAAGAAATATACAAAGTGATGAATATCAAGAACCTACAACCAAGATTACTCTACCCAGCAAAGCTATCATTTAAAATTGAAGGTCAGATAAAGAGCTTCACAGATAAGAAAAAGCTAAAGGAGCTCATCACCACCAAACCAATATTATATGAAACTAGGGGCCCAGTGCACAAAAATTTGTGCACTCGGCAGGGGGGTGTCCCTCAGCCTGGCCTGTGCCCTCTTGCAGTCTGGGACACCTCGGGGGGGGATGTCCACCTTCTGGCGTGTCTGGCCAGCCTGGGTGAGGGGCTGAGGGCCATTTTCAGGCTGCCCACAGCCCCTTCAGGGTTCGTGCACGGGGGGTGGGAGGGCTGGTGAGTGCAGGCCTGGACGTTTCTACCAGAGGGCCCACGATCACACACGCCTGGTGGGCCCCCACCGCTGAGGGGACACACCTGGTGCAGAGCTAGGTGGCAAGCCAGGGGTGGACACTGGTGCAGGATCCCTCAGTGGGGCCCTGCTGCTGAGCGAACACACCCAGGGTG
>PVJC01017498.1:0-32439 GCA_004026665.1 Murina feae | reverse complement strand
ACACATATTTGCCATGATGTTTTTTCTCGCTACCTCTGATAGCTAATTTTCATGTGTTTTAAATTTTTTTCACATGAAACACAATTTATTATATTATTATTATTTAATTTATTGTTGTTTTTGAAAGTATTACAGGTGTCCTCCTTTTCATTCTCATTGATTCCCACCTCCCACACCTGCTGCCTCCTCAGGCCTTCACCCCACTATTGTCTGTGTCCATGAGTTATGCATTATGCATATAAGCTCTTTGGTTGATCTCTCCCCTCTACTCCCAAACCCTCTTCCCTCTGAAAATCATCAGTCTGTTGCATGCTTCCATGTCTCATTAGTTTCATTTTTTTTTAACATGTAGCGACATGAGGAAGTCAGGAAGCACATTTATAAGAAAGGTTGAGGGTGACATTTTATAAAAGAACTCCTGCTGTTTTTGCCTATTTTTATTCTTCCTTCCTTCACCCTCACTGCCAGCTTTTTGAAGCCATTGTGTCATGAAGATGTGGTCCTGCTGAGAGAGCTAGCATTAAGCTACCTCTCTTTCACTCTATTTGACCCTCAGTGCTGCCATTGTACCGAGGGTCATTTCTGAACATTTGTCAGGACATTCAAATTCAGTACAATCTATGGTTGCCAAATGTTGGCCAATTTAACAGTGAAGAATAAACACAAATTGTTGTTCAAACTGCCTGAGTCTTTGAAGACAATCTAAGGACTCTTAAGAATTAAGGTTCCTGAAATGTTTTAAAATTTGTCTAACAATATTTTTGTTTTCTTCATATCTTCACACTTAATAGCATTCCAACTACAAATATATAAAAAAAAATAGACAAAATACAACTTTCAGTACGGGGAAATAAAGAGAACAACCATTTATAGGCTGATATTGTGATTAAAACATTCTCAGTGTTATGCTATTGCCCACTTTCATATTTGAATTTATTAAAGGATTTTTTTTCCATATTTAGGTATCAACAAAAATTATTTTAGGGTAACTACATGATGAAAGCAGTGCTTTTATCATGTAACACTGCTTTTAATTCACATTTTTCTTGATATTGATTATGTTTTGCTAAGAAATATTTTCATACACATAATGAAATTTTTTCTAGGTAGAACAGAGTAATGCAATTAAACCTGAAGCTTTATTTGTATTTTTTAATAAAACAGTATCTGTTTTTGTAATCTATATAACTTATTTCAAGTTACGAATAAGAGTGACACCAATTTAATTTTTAAAAATCTGTTGCACAGCATCTCAGTGTCTACTTAGACATGGTGAAATTGTAATGACATAGAAGATTAGATATAAAAAGTATCTCCTACATAGAAGATTAGATAAAAAAGTACCTCCTGCATATTTTTGTCCAATAATTTATAGATCAAGAAACCATTACAGAAAAATGGAATGCTTTGATTTCTCTAGAAAAGAAAACTCAAGATAATATTCATTGCTAGGAACTATACTACATTTTCAATCGTACAATAGTTTTATGAAGTTGGTATGTTTATCCTTATCTACTCTATAAAAGCGAAATATTAAAATTAACCATTTCTCCGAGACAGGGTAAGCCACGCCCACCAGCCAATCAGAGCGGCTGTATGCAAATTAGCTCAGCCAACATGGCAGCCGCCACTCACGGACCTGAGTAAACAGCCCTTTCCATTGCGGTAGGAGCGAAAGTGAAGCTGTTCCCGATTAAACTGCCTCTAGCAGTTTTGAAACATTTGAAACAATGTAACAATCATAGAATCCTCCGGAGCTGAAGGAAAGAGCAGCTCCGGCCTAACCAGTAAAAGTAACAATTGTTTCATTATAGACGCTGCGAGGTGAAGCAAAGGAGGCTTCAGTTAGTTAGAAAGCTGCCTTAAAGAAACAGTGTATCAATTATAGAAGATAACCCCAGGCCTTAAAGGAACAGCATCAATTATAGGAGAGAAATCGCAGTAACGTGCGTCCAGCCGGCCTTGCTGGGACGTTGGGTCAATGGGAGCTGTGGGCAGCCTTAAAGCCCCTCACCCAGGCTGGTCAGGCACGCCAGCAGGTGGACATCCCCCGAGGGCTCCCAGACTGCGAGAGGGCACAGGCCGGGCTGAGGGACCTCCCGAGTGCACAGAGTGGCGGGGTGGGGGGTCTCGGCCTGCTTGGTGGCTGCCCAGGCCCTTTGAGGGGCATCGTGGAGTGGGAAAGCAAGGCTGCAGGGGCCGGGGTCCTGCTTGGCAGCTCCTCAGACCCCTTGGCGGCACCGGGAAGTGGGAAAGGAAGGCAGCAGGGGACGGGTGAGTGGGAAAGAGTTGGCGGCCTGCTTGGCGCCTTCCCAGGTCCCTTCCGGGGATCAGGGAGCAGGAAAATGCTGGCCTGACCATGAGGCGGGGTTTTCCCTGCGTTCTGATGGCTAGAGGAAGATGGGCAGTAGGCAAGCTTGGGAGGCAGGCCGCACCCAGCCCTGGTCACAGCTCAGAAAAGAGAACAACATGCAGGGGAGGGCAAGAGTCTGAGAGATCATCATAGAGGGGGTGCCTGCTCCAAGCCTCCACGGTGTGCCTGGGGGCAGGCCCCCGGCAGGTAGACACATGCAGGAGGACTGCTCTGAGCCTCAGATGCGGCTGGGGGCAGGTCCCCAGTGGTGACACACACACATGCATACACACACACACAGAAGGCGCCTGGCAGACTGGGGCCATCATAGGACATCCACTGAGGGGTCCCAGACTGTGAGAGGGCACAGGCTGGGCTGAGGGACTCCCTCCACCCCGAGTGCACAAATTTTTGTGCACCGGGCCCCTAGTTTTATAGATAACAGAGATTTCAAGACATGAGCTATTTTCTTATATGCCAGTTAATTAGCATGTTGCCAATTAGGCTAAAACCTATTTTTTTGGTATACATGTTAAGTCAGTAAATATTTTTTTTTTTTTGGTAATTGAATGAATAAATGAATGGGTTTGCCAGAATGATTTAAATGTATAACTGTCCTGCAATACACCATTGGAGATCCAATGCATAATTATTTGTTTCAGTTTATCCCATTCAAAAAAGCTTAATTATCTTGTTTAACCTTAGCTTATCATTTTCTACTAAGATTAATATAATAATAATGGCACATGTCTTTGCTGATAAAGAAATGACCTACAATTATTCATTATTAAAAATACTAGGAGCCCAGTGCACAATATATTGTGCACTGTGGGTGGGGGTTCCCTCAGCCCTGCTTGTGCCCTCTCACAGTCTGGGACCCCTCAGGGGATGTCCACCTGCTGGCATGCCTGGCCAGCCTGGGTGAGGGGCTGATGGCAGTTTGCAGGCTGGCCAAGCCCACCATGCCCTCCCCACCTACCCCACGGCCCACTACTTGCCCCGCTGCTTGTGCTGCCGGCCTCCATCTTGGCTGACTTAATTTGCATACAGCCACTCTGATTGGCCGGTGGGCATGGCTTTTTTGGTGGGCATGGCTTAGGTGTCCTGGAGAAATGGTTAATTTCAATATTACTCTTTTATTAGAGTAGATATATGCAAATTCCAGACCTATCAAAAAATAATGCCTTGGCTTAATGAACTTTGATTTATGGATCTTCCTAGAAAATGACTATAAGTAGGCAGATATTTAAGTCATTATAATCTTCCACATTATTCTGAAATGAAAAAGAGTGCATATTTAATTGTTAACAAATTGTGTTCTCTTTTGTTCTAAAAATTAGAATAATTAAAAGGTCAAATAATTTTGAATAATCTGCAACCTAAAGCACTGGTAGACATATACGATCAACTATATATCTGATTACATACATAATTTTAAGTTAGATTAATTACTAAAATGAATTTTCACAAACAATTTTCTATAATATAAAACGTACTAGATATATTAAAAAATCAAAGTACTTTTTTCTTAATTATGTTGAAAATATAACTAGTTCTACTAGTAATTAAATCTCTGTACCTACAGGAATATCTAATTCTGCTTGTACATGTATATGTGGTAATCAAGATCTGTAACAATTACTTTTCATTCATTTATAGACTAGGCATGGAGACAGGTTAGGTCTTTCTGGTAGTTGTTATTTCTAATAAGAGAAATGGTAACAAAACAAAAAATATAATAAACCCACAAAGAGATTAAATAGTTGTCAAATGACAAATCCTTTGTATTATTGAATTGTAGATGTTTTGTTTCTCATTTTAGTTTTTTGTTTGTTGAGAATAGCCTGTGATTTTTCTAACCTCTCTCTCTCTCTCTCCCCCTCTCTCTCTCTCTCTCTCTCTCTCTCTCTCTGGCAGTCTGGGACCACTTGTGGAAAGTCCACCTGCTGGCTTAGGTTTGCTCCTAAGGAATGGGCCTAAGCTGACAGTCAAACATCCCTCTGGCAGCCCAGGAGCCCTTGGGGGATGTCCACTTGCCAGAGGGTGCAGGCCTAAGCTGCAATCAGACATCCTTAGCGCTGCTGAGGAGACTAGAGAGGCTCCCACCACCACTCCTGTAGTAGCAGCTGTCAGCCTGGCTTGTGGCTGAACAGAGCTCCCCCTGTGGGAGTGCACTGACCAGTGCTCTCCTGCATTGAGCGTCTGCCCCCTGGTGGTCAGTGTGTGTTATAGTGAACAGTCATTCCCAGTCATTCTGCTGTTAGGGTCAATTTGCATATTACCCTTTTATTATATATGAGGATAGAGGCCTGTGTATGGGTGAGGGCTGGCTGGTTTGCCCTGAAAGGTGTCCCGGATCAGGGTGGGGGTCCCCTGGGGTGCTTGGTCAGCCTGGGTGAGGGGCTGAGGGCCACTTTCAGACTGGCCACAGCCCTTTCAGGGTGGGGGTCCCTAGTGGGGTGCCTGGCCAGTCTGGGTGAGTGTCTGATGGCTGTTTGCAGGCTGGCCACAGCCCCTTCAGGGTAAGGGTCCCCACTGGGGTACCTGGCCAATCTGGATGAGGGGCTGATGGCTGTTTTCAAGCTGGCCAAGCTCCCCAGCAGTGACCCTCACCTCATGAGGGTATGGCAATCCTGGGTGAGTGGCTGATGGCTGTTTGCAAACTGGCCACCACCCCTAGCAACCCAAGCTCCCAGTGAGGTTGGCTGGAAACAGGTACCTGGGATTTATTTATCTTCCATAATTGAAACTTTGTTTCCTTGAGTAGAGGCCACAGCCAGCCAGGGCAGGCAGGAAGCTGGCCTTCCTCCATTGATGGGGCAACCAAGCCTCCTGCTTGCTCTAGCTCTGAGGCTGCGAACCACCATCTTGGTTGGGTTAATTTGCATATAGTTGCTCTGATTGGCTGGTGGATGGTGGATGTGACTTGGAATGTAGCGGAGTGACACCAATTAGCATAGTAGTTTTTTATTAGAATAGATGGCTAATATGCAAAGTGTCCCCTTGGGAGTTCTATCAGGAGACTGGGAGTTCAATTGCTCGATATGATGTGTGCTGACCACCAGGGAATGTCATGGAATGAAGGAAGGCCCCAGCTGGCAGCCAGGGAAGGAAGGCCTTGGTCGACGCTGAACTCTGGCTAGGCCTAGGACCCTACCCAGGCATGAATTTTGTGCACTGGGCTTCCAGTAGTAAGATAAATAAGACCACAACTTTTTTTTTTTTTTGCATTTTGCTTATTAAATTTAATAGGATATAATTCAAAGAGAGTAACTTGTATTGGAGCTAATTTTGTACCAATGAATTGTAATAAATTTCCAGTGTATAGAACATAAGAAGATGAATATTTATATTGGAGGCACAATGTTCTGGGTTTTAATGCCATCATTAGTATTTACTAGCTGCAGTTTTCTCTCTCTCAACCTCAAATTTTCAATCTATAAAATGGAAATATAGATGATTTTATTACAGAGTTATGGTAAGAAATAAAGACTAAATTAACACAGCATTTACCATATGCTATGTAGGCACTGTCACATAACTCATCACTTAGACTTTATACATTAACATTCACTAAAAATTATAATCCATATTATTTTCTTTTGTTATTATTTCTTAAATTATTATAAAGAGTAGTACATATGTCTCTTCTCCCCTGACCTTCCCCCATCCTCCCCTACCTCCCAGTGTCTTGTGTCCATTGGTTATGCTTATATGGATGCATACAAGTCCTTTGGTTGATTTCTATATTATTTTCAAGTTAAAAAACAATAACTTTCTCATGTCCATGTGGTTCAATGTTAGGGAAAAAAACTCATTCTTCAAATTCTGGGTTACTTATTATAAAAGTCTATACTCTGCACTGTACCAAAATGTTAGCATTGAATAAAACATATCTAGTGTCTAGTTAGCACTCATCAGTCATTGAATATAAGTGGGTACATGAGCTATTTTACACCTAGTGCAAATTTTACCTTTTTAAAAATATATATATATTTTATTGATTTTTTACAGAGAAGAAGGGAGAGGGATAGAGAGTTAGAAACATCGATGAGAGAGAAACATCCGTCAACTGCCTCCCACACACCCCCTACTGGGGATGTGCCCGGACCAAGGTACATGCCCTTGACCGGAATCGAACCTGGGATCCTTGAGTCCGCAGACCAATGCTCTATCCAGTGAGCCAAACCGGTTAGGGCTACCCTCTTTTTTAATCTCTCGTTTTTCTTTTAGCTCCAATTCAAAAGTTAAATCAGAGCAGTGTATTACATGGGTGTGTGCGCACATGCCTGCAGATGCATGTGTGTCTGTAAATATTTTTTAGTTTATGATCTAAACTAGATTAAAGTGAAATCATTGAACATGTTTCTCTGAGCCCAGAATGACTGAACTTCCATTTGATTCTCAAGTAATTAACCAATAGAGGGCATGAGAGCACTATAACCAATTGTCTTTGGGACTTGTCCCTTTTAACAACAGTTATCTGACATTCTCACGACACTTAAAATATATTTATGGCTGGTCTTGGTATTTGCAGTTATACTAGGACTAGTTACTGAAATTAGTGAATTAATAAAATGTTGTAACTCTTACAATGTTAATGAATCATGTTGATTAGCAAGGCATGTGCAGGAGGAAAAGTTGAGATTAGGTATTCAAATGAAAGTAATTAAAATGAACATAGAGCTGAAAATGAAAATGTGACACACATAAATGACCCTATTATTTCAAGATAACAAAATGCTGTTCAGGCAATTTTACTGTAACAGAGCAGACCACTAGTTAATTGTCTGTCCCTTCCCTCCCACACTTTAGCTAGAAATACTTTCTGCTCTGCTATTATAATAGGATAAGTTTAGAGGAGAGAGCCTGGAAAAGTTTGAGAATGACTCTTAAGAATAAATTACAGTACCATTCAAAGACATCTAACAGTATACCATTTGTTTTTATTCATGTCATGTCAAATAGAGAATTATCTGTCCTGTAATTTTCCATCAAATGCTGCAAGCCAATGCACGAAATCCGAGGGAGTGAGCAGGGAGGGAGTGCTTGATTTGTTCCCTGTCTCCCACAAAGATATTTGAGAACCCTCAAAACCTTCCTGAAAATCATAGAACTCTTGAAATATAACTTGTATCTTGAGCTTTTCCCCAAATCTGCCAAAATGGAAGGACAAGAGATGTGACATTTCCCTTGTGAGTGAAAGCAGGGAGGGACAAGGTGAAGAGCCAGATTTGTGGATTAAAGGGGGAATAATGAACTGCAAATTATGCTGTGGGCTTTCTTTTGGTTCTCAAATAATCCACTCTTCTCTGAAAAAGTAATTTGTTCACTGGTCATATTCTACCTTATCATTTGTGACATTACAAAGAGAATTTGCCAAACAAGCTAGTTTAGTGATACCTCTTTCCCTCATATTTCTCTGGGAGTATCATAAAACTGAGTTCCAGACATGTTGCTTTTGTATAACAGTTGGCTAGTGTATGTTACATATGTGTTGAGTATTACAGCACTCAATTGTAGGATATGGGTCTTAAGATCTAGGGATAAAAAGGAATTGACTAATTTTTCCCTGGATAAGGAAATTATGTGGATGTGTTTGAAATCTATGACTTTCTTTTCTCATGACTTGAAATGGATCACAAGTCTGGACGGGCATGATTGGATACCAGGCCTGCTTTATATTGAGTAAACAACAGTGGAACAATTGCATGTCCTTTGTCTGCTGTCTCCATTACCAGCCTTTATTTTTCTTATTCCTGCTTCCCTTCCCAGTTCTGCCCTAAAAACTATTTTTATCCTTGTCTTGCTTTTCTCTCTCATCTCATATATTTGACTCACCTAAACTAAAATCTATGTTTCCAGCCATATTAGAATTAGGATGTCTGAGACTCAGGTAAAAAAAAAAAAACAAAACACACACACACACAAAAACAAAACAAAACAAAAAACACCTAAAATAAGGTTATCAGGCAAACTCTTGATTCGATTAAGAACACTAATTATAGTGTTCAGAAGGTGTAAATTTTGGTCTCAATATTCACTTTTTAGACTTTTATAAACTATTTGTCAGTTTTAAATAATTAAAAATGATTTCCACACTACAACTCTACTCTGGAAGATAGTGATTTGAGTTTGTTTTGAGAGTCATACTAACGAATTTTCTCTAATCATTTCTCTCTTGTCTAGTTTCTCTTGTGACCAATAGGACTCATTTGGTCAGTAGCCATGGAATTGAGTAATGCTAGCCATCCCATATGGTGACTGAACTTGCTTGATTTCATTAGCACCACACTCCAACTAGCTGAGCTAACAAGCCAAGAAAATCAAATTAGATACTGTACAGAGTACCTGGTTAATTGCATTTTCATCTTTTGGGCTCTTCATTATAGCCCACTTTCATCAATTACCAGCTTCTAAAGGGTGAGGATTGAGTCTATATGGTGCTTGTTCATTGCACCCCTTATGTTGAAATTGTAGAATGAAATGTACTATTTAAGTTCAAGCAGCAAAGTCATGAACATATATCAGCTAAATTATGGTAAAGTGTTCTTTGTCAGATGCAAGAGTAGCACATTTCAAACATCCCAAGAGGAAAAGTGCTGCATTTTTTGGACAAAAAGGGTGATGAAAAAGCAGCTCTCTAATCCATTTTCTCGCACCTACTTTTCAATCTCTCAATCTTATTTCTGCCTTCAGTTGCTACCTTACTTCAAGGAATATTTACTTATGCTTTCATGTAAACCCTGGATTGCAGATGAAAACTAACTTCCAATTATGCTTAATTACCTGGCACCTCAGCATTATATCTTGTGGGTGGAAATTTGACTTTCTGATTAGCATGTCGGAATAACAGTATGTCTGTAATTCTTGGTAATTAATCTAGTGTTCCACTCATTAGGAAACCGGCTGAACAGGACTTAATTCTTTCTTTGCCTAGATTGCTAGGCATATATGATAATAGTTTTACTAAACTTAATTCATCTCAATTAATTAACATTTTGAAATGTATGCATTTATAAACTCCTAAGGCATTTACTAGATTAATGTTTTATTATGGACCATTGTGTCAACAAATATTGTGGCTCAGATATTTAAACAGACTGACTTGGAATGCATTGTTGGCATTACTTTGTGATGTATTATTTAAGATGTTGGTTTTTGTGTGTGAGAAGAGTTGGTGATTATAGACTCATTGAGTATCTCTTAATACAACTTTTAAGTTATATTTTCTGTGGGTTAAGATGAGTTAGTAGATAATTAAGTGAATTAAATTAAACACTGAATATTATCATTGGTCATTAGAAATCATCCTATTATTGAAATTATGGAAGGAAAAGTGTTTTCTGTTTTCAGATGTGTAGAGATCATCCACTTCAGCTTTATTTTACACATTGTAAAACATAAAGGAGAAAGAAAAAGCAAGAGGAATTGAGATAGAAGGATCTACTGAAGGAACTTAGTGTCAAGACCAAAGGTAGAACCGCAAATTCTTATGTTGAAGCCCAAATCTTCAATGTGACTGTATTTGTGCTTTTGATAAAGTAATTAAAGTTAAATGAAATTATATTGATGGAGTCTTAATCCAATAAGACTGTTCTTATAAGAGGAGAAGTAGACAGCAGAGGTATCTCTCTTTCTCTTTCTGCACATGTACAGTGAAAATGAATACAGTGAGACCTAGTTATCCATAAGACAGAAAGAGAGGCTTCACCAGAAACCAATTCTGCTGGCACTTTGATCTTGAATTTCTATCCATCTGAACAGTGAGAATATATATTTCTGTTGGTTAAGGAATACCAGCCTGTGGTATTTTGTTAGAGAAGACAGAACTGACTCACCACCAAGTGTCCACTCAAAATCTGCTGCTAGCTAAGATTTGGAAATAGCCTGTGCCCTTAAGCAGATGAGTGGATTAAAAAAATGTGATACATCTACACAATGGAACACTACACTGCTGTGAAAAACAAAGAATTCTTATCATTTGCAACAGCATGGATAGGACTGGAGAGCATTATGCTAAGTGAAATAAACCAGTCAGAGAAAGATAAATATCACATGGTCTCAATCATTTATGGAATATAGAGAACAACATAAACTGATGAACAAAAATATATCCAGAGATAGGGAAGCATCAATCAAATGCTCAAACCTCAGAAGGAAGGTAGGGGCGGTGGGGACAAGGGGGAGAGATCAACCAAAGGACATGTATGCATGCATATAAGCCTAACCAATGGACACAGACAGCGGGGGGGCGGGGCATTAGGGAATAAGTGGGGGTGCGGGGGGGGGCAGTGAGGCAATAAGGACACATATGTAATACCTTAATCAATAAAGAAAAACATTATTAAGAAAGAAACAAAAAACAAAATGAAGTCTACTGCTATCCCAGCTATTTCTGTAGTTAACGAGAAGCATACATTTTGCTTACCATGCACATTATACAATAGTTGTCACAAGAATGGCCTAACTTATAACATTATAGAATTACTTTAAAATCAAATGGTGTTAGTGATAGAAATGTTTGACAGGTATTGGATCCCTCTTTTATCTTAAAACCTGGCATAGACATTGGCAAAGAGCTGGAATTAAATTGTCTTGGATCCCCCTTCTTTTCTCTTTTTCTTCATTTCAAAGGCACCATCCTTCCATTTTATAAGCCTGGAAAAGAGAGAGTTGTATCACTTTCTCTTGTCCATTTTCCCTGCAAAATTCTTGTCAAGTTCCTGACCAGTAAGACCCAGATTCTAAGACTAATAGACAATTTAAATGTGAGGAAAAATCGCTTAGTAACTTAGCAAAATTATTTAAGCATAATGCAAATGAAAGCTTAAATCATTTTGCTTTTGGAAAACTGATAGTATGCATTTCATTTTTCCTTCTGTACTTTTTTTTAGATTGTGAAAATCACTTAAAGGATGAAAATGATATTGACATTGGGGATGGACTTTTAGCAACATTTGCTGAATTATCTATCTCATTTGGTGAATAAAACCCCCTGGGTTTTATACTTATGTAAAATAAACCCCCTGTTTAAGATCTTATTTCAGAGTAAGGTGTCCATGCCTGGCTAGTGTGGCTTAGTGTTTGAGTATTGACCTATGAACCAGGAGGTAATGGTTTGATTCCTATTCAAGGGCACAGGCCTGGGTTGAGAGCTCAATCCCTGTGTGGGACATGCAGGATGCAGCCAATCCATTATTCTCTCTGATAATTGATGATTTAATCTCTATTCCTTCCTTAAATCAATAAAAATATATTTAAAAAAGAATAAGATGTCAAAAACTGTAATAAGACCAGAAATCCTACTGTTAGCTCCCATGTCCTCCAATGCTCTGACATTGGTACAAAACAATGTATATGGCTTGGGCACAAAATTCCTAACCTAGGTTGAAATGTGATTCCATTTATACTGAATTCGGAAACTCATAAAAATATGATTAATTTTTATTTGGTGCTTTCAAGTATTTGAGTCGCAGAGACTGCATGACCTTTTCAACTGTGGAGAAATAAAATGCTTCCAAATGAACTTTTTCTTTGCTTTCACTTGAAATTTCAGCTGGGGCTATGTAAGGGTCCTTAATATTCAATAGAAACATTGTCATAGTGGAGATATTGGAACTACTGAAGCAAAATACCTTAGGAAATCTAAGGGCAAAACTACATATGGTATTTATTAGTAAGTTCATGGTGGTTAATTAGTTACACTTTTAATTTCAGAAGAACACTCAACAAAACTAATTATTATAAGAGGTAAGACAGTTACATAGCCTTTTATTGGCACAATTAAGGAATTCTCATTTCTATCCCTTTTCTAGCATCTGTGTGTATTATTTGATCTTGCGCAGGGAGTGTATCTACAGAATGTAGGATATATGCTTTCCTTTTCATTTGGCCTGGGTCTTCATTGTATACAGATAGCCACTTCTGTCAGGTGAATAAATGGTTAAAAAATACAAAGAAACAATCCTTAGCTTGCTTTACCAGACTCTGCCTAAGGGATCCTGCTTCTACCAGATTTCCTCTTGTGCAGTACACTCTAATCATACTGGTCTTTCAGTTCCTGAAAGACACCAATCCTATTTTTAAACTTGGCCTTCCTACTTTTTCTATTCTAAAATGCTCTTCCATCAGAACTTGACAGGGCTGCCTCTTTATATTTTAGGTCTTAGCTCAAATGGTAGCTCTTCAAGAAAGTCCTTCCTTATCAACCTATATGTAAATAACCCATCTTCTCAGTTTATCTTCCTTTCTCATTTTATGCAAAGCATTTATCACTACTTGTAATTATCATGCTTATATATTCAGGTAAACTTTTGTCATGTTATTGTATTCTAAATGACTAGAGTAGAGCATTTTTTATCAGACAATTGAGCATTATAATCAATAAGCATTATAATTATTGAAGAGTTATATGGCCATACACAGGAAAGATTACAGATGATGTAGTGTATAGATCACTTTGGCATCTGTATTTATATTATGTGCTTTCACCTTCATCATTCTGCCCAGCTTTGCAGTTGACCTATGGAAGATTAGCTTTGCTTTCTCTGTGATAATTTTTTCATACTATGTGAGTTCCAGGTGCATGTCTTCACTTGCAATTATAATTGTTGTTTACAATAGGATTGGGTATGATCTCTGTTTCTAAGGTTCTTTTTTATTTAAGAGTTAATACTATTCCTGAAAAAATAATACTATGTGAGTGCATGGTT
Organism: Murina feae; assembly: GCA_004026665.1. NCBI lineage: Eukaryota > Metazoa > Chordata > Mammalia > Chiroptera > Vespertilionidae > Murina > Murina feae. The sequence goes on along the minus strand of PVJC01017498.1, from coordinate 19,371 downwards.
GAAATATTTCTTTAGCTAAAGAAAGCACCAGTGGGTAATGTTTTCAATTGGAATTTGTGCTTATGAGTTGTACTTACATTTTTATTCATAAAGTGTATTTATTAATCAGATATTTATTAAATAGCTACCATGTGCCAGATACCTAGCCAGCAGCTAGAAATGTTCTGAATAAGAAATACACACAGTTCCTGATCTCAGAGATCATAGAGAGTGGGAGAGACAGAAAAATGATGAATAAGCAAAGATAAATTTGTAATTGCAAAGTGTCTGGTTTCCTCAACAATTAAACTGGCTTGAATACGATGAAGTGAAACTGGAAATCACTTGAAGGTCATGAAGAGCTGTCTAATGAGGTATATTTTAATTCAAAGTTAGTAGAAATAGGTAGAAAAAATGTTCAGTAACATTGTGGCATAAGACAAATGCCATTTCTTACTCCAGTCCCTTATTTTTAGTGCATATCACATTGAAAACCATTTTTGAAACCAACCACTGAAATTGTAATGGTCTTACTGCTGCTTATGTGTTTTCTTCTTATGGCTTTTCTTCAGAATCAAATGCTGAGGGAAAGGAGTATTCGTTTTCCATCAGTCTGTCAGAATAAGTTCCACACTGGAAACTGGAATCAATTGTAAATCTGACAACAGGCGGAATGTTGTTAACTTTAAAATGCCTTTTAGAGAGCACGAGGGAGTTCTGAATGGTCTAATCGCTTTTTCCAGAAGGCACCTGTAATTTTGCTAATTTGCCTCTGAGGAAGTCCGTGAAGAGGGAGAGGAGAACATAAGGCTCTCAGTAGCTAAAGTAAGTAAACTGCTGTTTTGCACTTGTTTTCTCTTTATTCATCGTTTTGCAAGAGGAGCTATAAATTGGTTAGTAAAAAGGATGCTTCAAGTGCTTTATTTAATTTCTTTCTGGGAATCTATAAAGTCTTAGATTTTTGTCCATATGTACAAAGACTGTTTGGAGACTTATCGATGCTCTGGAACGAAGCATCAATATTTAATATGCTAAAAGATTTTAAAGGCTAAAAGCCTTTATGCTAAGGCCCTTGTTGTTTCCATAAGATTCTGTGATACTCAGAAACAGTGATAATGCTCAGAGTGCTCCTGAAGAACAAACTAGAGTTCCAATTCTGGTGGTAAACCAAAACAAAACAAAATACAACAAAACAGCATGGCAATGTGCACGCGCCCGTGCGTGCGCGTGCACCCCCCCCCCCCCACAAAAGTGTCTATGTGTAAAATAATTTTTATTAAAAACAAACAGTTTGGACAAATAACATTTAACATTCACATCATTTGACTAAATATATTTAATAACTACTGGGAATATGTATGCTGAGAAAGCATTGCAAAGAAGAAAATGTTATATTTAGCAAGATAGCCATTGCATCTTCACCTGTAACAAAATCTTGGAAGCTGTCCAAATGTCCAACAATAAAAAAGTAAATTTTGTTGAATTTACTCACTGATAGATTTTGTCTGCCAAAAGTAAAGTTGTGGAGAATATGAAACAAAATTGAAAAACATGTGAGCTAAAACGTTAGTAATAAGGAAAAAGAGATAATTATAAAATTTTCCATTTCCTCATAAGTTACTGTTAACTGGTGGCCCCACTGAACTCTCAGATGTAACCTATGCAGGGCCAACTTTTCAACTCAAAATAGTTCTTCTTTGTGTGTGCCTCATCTTGCTGAACTTTGTCAGTATAAATACCAAATCAAATCTAGAACCTTAGAGCTGTCTTTGATGTTCCCCTCTCTGAAAAAATTGACCATCTCCACCCTCCCTTCCCATGGCCTATACCTTACTTAGTCTGGTCCTCACCACACTGTGACATGCTACCTATAGTACTTACCTGATGTTTTATGTTTTCACCCCCAGGTTCTACCTTCCATAGTAAATATATTCCATTGAAACTCAGAAGTGATCATGTCAGTGCTCTGCTTAGAAGTACTAATGCGACTCCATTTCACATGGAACAAAATCTCAACTTTTTTTTTATGTGATAAATGGTGACAAATATGAACTTATACACTTTTCTTCCAAAATCTAGTGAAAAATTTTGATTTAAAGGAGAGTTTGCGACTTTGGGTAATAAGAATAAAGAGTTTACAAATTAGGGTCAGATGTGATATTAAAAATTTGGGATGAATTTGCCATGTAGAAAGCTTTGACAGCCTAGTTACTGTATCCCCATTTTTGAAAAAGAGAATTATATAATCTTACATGTTGTGAACATATTTGAATAGGCATAAAGAAGGTATGAAAGAACACATACCAGGTTATTAACATGGGATGTATGGAAAATTTATTTTTAAATTTTATACGTGTTTATGGAGTCAATATTTACAGTAATTTATTATTTATCACTCCATTTATTTTGGAGTCATTTATTATTTCTGTTGTATTTATGTAACAAAATATTTTTAATAAGTGAAGCTTAGAGTGAAAGAAAAAATGCAAATCCACTGGTGAAATTAAAAACAACAACACTTTGATAGATTTTTAGAAAGAGAGGAAGGGAGGGAGAGAAACACTGCTGTGAGAGCAAAGGATTGATCAGCTGCCTCCTGCATGCCCCCTACCCAGGATCTAACCCATGACCCTGGAATGTACCCTGACTGGGAATCAAACCAGCAACCTTGTGGTGCAATTGATTGAGCCACACCAGTCAGGGCAACTGGTGACAATTTTATGTTAATGGATTAAGGGTGAGTTGCAAGATAAATTTTTACTTATCTTTTAATTTTCCCAGTTCAATTCTTTGGGAGAAGAAAGAATAAAAGGATTTTGGACAGATTCTCTGTACAGAACAGAACATGCACCTTCGCGTGTCCTATAAGTTCAATGATAACCATTTTACCCCCAGTACCTAGAAGATGCCTAACAGACCAGGAAGGTACATAATGTTTAAAAAATTATTATTGTTTGAAATTCTTCTGTGATCCATGTTAAAGGAGAGAATAATTTTGAGAGGCTTATATTTCCTTATCCTTAACAGAAGAGACAAAGCAATAAGAGATTTTGCCTGCTCAGCACTAGGCAGAGGGAGCTGAATATAAAAGATTATGAGTTGAGGCAAACAAGACAATCATTATAACCTTCCGGGCTCCTTGAAAGTGATAAAAGGAGTAAAAGACTCTTCAGGTTGTATAAACAGAGCTTGAACATTTGCTCCTGGGAGGCTATAAGCAAGAATTGATTGGGGGCACAGTTATCATTTGAATCTGCATAAGGATTGAAACATTTAATCAATAGATATTCAATAAGTAATTCCTATGTAGTTTGCTTAAGAATTATGTTGCTGGCATATTCTTTTAGAAGGGTTAAGTATTGTATTTCTCAATCACTTTCAAGAACAATTAAACTTTTACTTAACAGAATCCTACTTTATTTGGCAAGAATTGAAGACATTTATTTAGGAAAACTGCTCAATTTACCAGATATTACTGGGCCTGTTTGGCAAGCATCATGAAGAAAAGAAGCAGAGAGTCAAGTTGATGCATCATTCAACTTTTTGTGATTTTTTTCCACTATAACTTTTATTTCAATGATTTTTGCACTTTTGATGGCCTACTGTGTATGGTGATGAGTATAAAATATATAATTATTATGACATAAATGTTCATTGTGCCTCTCATTCCATAGTTGACATTCTGTTTTGTGCCAGTTCTGCATAAGATTTTATGGCTTATTTCTTCAACACTTTGATCTTTTTCTAAGACTAATAGAAATGAACTAAGATGAAACTAATGAGCAGAAAATAATTTTACAGCACTGGAAAATGCATAGTTAACTTGGTGACTCCACAATGGATACTTTATACATGTAAATGGTTGCTCGTTTAATTTTTCTCAATTATGACCCACCAATCATATAATTTCTTTTGTCTTTCTCCTTAATCTCTGTTATTTGAATCAGTTGATATTCAGCCAAGTATCTCTTCCTCAGGGAAGACTTTCCTCTGTTCAACACTATCAGATAAGTGGTAGCTTTACTCTTGTAATCTGGGGTCATCTGTGTACTTTCACTGTACCTGGCATGCAAGGTGTGGTGATATGAATTTACTTGGTTTTTCTTGCAAAAAATATCAATTGATTATCTTCTGGCTTTCATAATTTTTCTTGCAAAGTCAACCTTTAGTCTTGTTGCTGCCTCTTTGACCATAACATGTCTTGGTTCTTAGACTAATTTAAGTTTTTAAAAATTATTTTTTAAACTAGGGACCCCGTGCACAAAAATTTGTGCACTCGGGGGGTGGAGGTCCCTCAGCCTGGCCTGTGCCCTCTTGCAGTCTGGGACACCTCGGGGGGAATGTCCACCTGCTGGCATGCCTGGCCAGCCTGGGTGAGGGGCTGAGAGCCATTTTCAGGCTGCCCCTTCAGGGTTCGTGCACTGGGGGATGGGAAGGCTGGTGAGTGCAGGCCTGGACGTTTCCCACCAGAGGGCCCACGATCGCACACGCCTGGTGGGCCCACACCGCTGAGGGGACACACCTGGCTCAGAGTTGGGTGGCAAGCCAGGGGCGGATGCTGGTGCAGAATCCCACAGTGGGGTCCTGCTGCTGAGCAAACACACCCGGGGTGGAGCCGGGCAGTGAACTGGCTTTAGATTCTCCGCACTGTGCAGCAGATGCTCCCGCACGCCCTGTGGAGGCCCCTGGGGGGTGGATGAAGTTAGCGGACCCTGGATGGGTGTTCCTGGACACCCTGCGGAGGCCCCCAAGGCAGAACGAGGCAGCAGACCCAGGACAGGCGTTCCTGGATGTCCCAAAGAGGCCCCCGGAGGGCAAAGCCAGGCAGCAGACCCAAACAGTTGCTCCTGCACACCCTGCAGAGGCCCTTGCTCCTGAATGCCCCGGGGAGGCCCCCAGGAGGTGGAGCCAGGCAGTGGACTCGGGACAGGCGCTCCTGGACTCCCCGAGGAGACCCCCAGGGGGTGGAGCCAGGCAGCAGACCCAGGACAGCTGCTCCTGGATGCCCCGAGGAGGTCCCAGGCCAGACCCCCCCTCCCACTGAGCTGACACACCTGGCACAGCTATGCCGGCAGGCCGTGGAGGCTCCCAGTGTAGAGCCGCCCTGCCAGCCTCCATCTTGGCTGAGTTAATTTGCATACAGCCACTTTGATTGGCTGGTGGGCGTGGCTCTGAGCAGAGGCTCAGCCAGCCTAGGCAGGCAGTTGCAACAGAAGGCTTTGGTTTGCTCTAGCTCCATGGCTGTTGGCTTCCATCTTGGCTGGGTTAATTTGCATACAGCCACTCTGATTGGCTGGTGGTAATGGTCAATTTGTGTGTTACTCTTTTATTGTATTAGATATTTTTTTCCTTTCTCCATGATCTGCTTAGTCAGTTGTACTATGATGTAGCTAAGTGACTTTTCTTTGTATTTATGCTACTTGGGGTTCTGAAAGTTCTTATAAATACAGATTGGTGTTAATCATTGGTAATAGAATTTGGAGGACAATATCTCTTCAAAAATTACTTTTTCCTATTCTTTATCTTTTTCACTTCTGTGACTAAAATTGTACCTATGGTAAGTCTCACAATCTTTATATGCTGCCATTTTTTTTCTCTTCATGCTTAAATCTGGATATATTTTGCAAATTTATATAGTTCAACTAACTTAACTTCTTTCAGCTTTGTCCAAGTTACTTAGTTCACAATCATAATTATCATATTTTTTTTTTTAAGTTCTAGAGTTTCCATTTTATTTTTTTCTATTGATTTTAGTTCTCTGGTGAAAATTTAAATATTGTCATATATTTTCTACACCATCTTAATTAGCATTATTTTAAAGTTAAGAGCTGATAACTTTAAGAGCTTTGTTATTTATGGTTTCTTTTTCTATTGTCATTTTTTCAACTTTGATTACATTTCAGATATTTTTGCATGAAGAATTGTAGACACTATGATGTCATCTTCCTGTAGGATGAGGAGGATCAGCACACTTCAATCCACCCAGGGACTCCATTTCATATATGCTGGATTCGTAATGATGGTTCTCTCTCTGATTTCCCCACTACTAGTGTCATGGTTCACTAGAGTTTTCAACTGAGTGTGTGAGGATTTACTAAGATGTTCCTCCTCTGCTAAGACTTGAAATATAACTTTTGACTTCTAAGCAATGTGGCATGATAGTCCTGCTCTGTATTACAGCTGCTTTCTTCCTCCTCTTTATACTCTTGTCTTGTGTATATTATTCCTAAATGTCTTGTGGAGAAAATTGATGCAAATGTTGGGCTTCTGTCCTTAAGTCTGTTGTCTCTTGGGGATTTTGTTGTTTCAAATGTAGGCTGCTACAGTACTACCAATTTCAATTTTCGCCTTTCTGGCTGTGTGAATTGCTTAAAACCCAGTTGTCCACATCTTAGTAGAAACTTTTTGACTTGACCTCAAGATCTCTTCCAATTATTTTTAAATTAGGTGCCTGGTGCACAAAAATTTGTGCACTCGTGGGGGTCCCACAGCCTGGTCTGCACCCTCTCTAATTGGGGAACCCTCGAGGCTGCTGGCTCCTTACCACTCACCTGCCTGCTGGCCTGATCCTCCTGACTGCTCTCCCTGCCTGATAACCTGTAACTGCCTCTGCTTCAGCCCTGCCACCATGGCTTAGCATATTACCTTTTTATTAGTATAGATGCCACCTTGTCTTAAAACTGCAGGTTGTTAACAGGTTTTCCTATTGTGGAAGGGAAACCTGCAGTAGCATCCTGGGTTCTGACCAGGGCTTATGCACTGGTGCTTTATCTCAGCAGATGAGATTCCTAAAAGAAGACTCTTGGATGTACCTTGAACATTTCTATCGATTTTCCCAAATCCTCCTCCAAAAAAGTTGAACCACTGTAAACTCCCACAAGCAACCATGTGTGTGCCCTCTGTCCTACTTTGATGCCAATATCATTGATTTCCCCCTAGAAGCTTCCCTCCTCTCAGCTGGGACTGCTTGGCACTTGAGCCAAACTAACTGTTCACAACTGATTTCCCAAGATAGAATTATGGAGGAGGAAAAATAGTGTTCCTCTACCCTTCTGAGTTCTTACCGGAGGCCCTTGTAATGAAAGACAGATTACCAAGAGAAAAACAGAAGTTCATTAACATGTGTACCTCGTGTATATGTGGGAGATCCCAGGGAAAAATGAATAATTCCCCAAGATGGCTTAGAGTCCAGATTTAAATACCTTCTTCCTAGGGAAAGGGGATGGGATATCTAGGCCTCTTAGAGGAGAGTACATGAATTTTAGGAAAGGCGAATGGGGGTGGGGGAGTAGTTTATAACAAAGTTTGGGTGTGATGCAACTTCTAGTCTTCACTGGCTGATGATGCTTTTCCCATCAAGGGAAACTTTTTTTTGGGGGGGGGTCCAATTTTAGGCAGATCAGAAGACTTTCATGAAAGCCTCTCCTTGCATTTGCTGCTTTGCAAGCATCTGCAGCTCAAGATCATCAATATAACAACACAGCATATGTTGGGGGAGTATATTCTCTGACCTTCAGAATAAACCCAACAAAGGCTTGTTTCTTTTATTAGATGATTTGCCACAGGAGTGTTATTCCCTGGAGACAGTGTTCTGACCAGACCTTCCTGGGAGTGGTCATAACATACACTGTGCTTGTAGAAAAGGGTAGGCCATATCACTAAATAAATCAGGGGCAGTTTTCTCATCTTGTGGAAAGGGAGATAAAGTTATGATAATTTACCTCCCTTTCCACAGGTTTTCTGTAGACTTGTGTCTCTGTTGTAGCCCCAGTGGCCTCAGCTTCTCCGCGGCTCTGGGGCTTGGAGCTGCTGGGTGCTGGGTCCACTTGAAAGTTTGTGTCTCTGTTCCTCCAACCCCAGTGCTGAGGCTGGGCTTGGGACTGCTGTGTGCTGGGCCCCCCTGTGGGCTGTGTCTCTGGTCCTCCAACCCCAGCAGCCCCAGCACCTCCACAGCCACAGAGCTTGGAGCTGCTGGGGTGCCAGGTGCCCTGCAGGCCAGGTCCCTGCGCCACGGGCACCAGTGGCCCCCAGTGGCCACTCCAAGGTGGGGCTCAGAGCTGCTGGGGTGCCCAGCATGCAGGGGGCCCTGCACCCCAGCAGCAGTAGCAACCAAGCAGGCCCAGAGGCCCTCTTTCAGTGGGCTGAGCAGAACACCTGCATCGTCACCATGACAATGATGCAAGTGTCTTGTCCCAGCCACCACCATCTTTGTCTCGGGGTGATACCTAATTTACATATTACTCTTTTATTAGATAGGATGTGGCTATGGGCGTCACCATCTTGAGACTCTGGTGGTGGCCATCTTTGCCACAGAGTGACACCTAATTTGCATATCACCCTTTTATTAGATAGAATGTCCTGAGGGAAAGAGGAAAGCAGAAAACTGAGATAATCTTAATTAGCTTCATCTTAAGACCTAATTGCTTTTGTAATTTCCAATACATTTGTCAGGACTCAGGACAGGCCACCCTAAATATCTCACAATGGCATATTGATTGCTTTAAATAAAAATTACTTAAGAAATTGCCAATGCAAGAGGAACACTATCCTATCTTACTTTCCCACCACTTTTCTCTCTCCACCCTGGAAAGAAAGCAGACCATAAATCCCCCATGTCAAAGGTATCCTCGCTGCACCTGGAGGCTAAGAAAAGAGGAATCTTTATCATCAAGTTAGGGAATTAAATGCCAGGAAATTTATGAAGCCAAGCAAGCATTGTTACTTTTTTTTGTTTTACTAATTTACTACCCAAGCCCAAAATCTGCTTAGATTCTTCACTAATGAGCTCCTACAGTTAAGTTTCCTTGTCTTGTAAATTCTTCACAAATTTATTTCCCCCTTTAAAACATATAAAAAGCTGCCTGCATTGATCATATCTCAGGATATCATTTATGATCTCACATGTGCATGTTTCATAATGTGTTTTATCCTGCTAATCTGGTCTTATGTCAATTTTATTATTAGTTCAGCCATGAGAACACAAAATCGGTAAAGGGGGGAATGTTTCTCTCCCTGTATATTCAGATAAGTTTTTCAAATTTTATATGACTTTCTGCTTTTGTTAGAGTTATTGAGTACAAACTATTCCATCATGGCCAAAGCAGAAGTCAATATTCTGTATTATTATGCTTGGAGCACATAACCATTTCTATATTTTGGATTATTTTACCAATCTTGTTTGTTTGTTTAAGAAACTGATAAGCTGTATGCTCTGTAGTCACCAATTGCTTGTTCATGGACCTCCAAAGCTGAGTAGTTGACTCCATGAAACTGATCACCTGGCCTCTGTAGCCAACTCTCACTTGTCTAACCAAACTAGTCACTTTAGTCAACATCTCTTTGAATTTCACATTAGAATTGTCTTATTTTTGTCTTGTGGCAATTTATCCTTTATTAATGTTCTAAGATTTTCATGTAGTCTATGCTTTATTATATTTAACTAGAGGCCCAGTGCACAAAAATTTGTGCACTTGGAGGAGGGGGGATCCCTCAGCCCAGCCTGTGCCTTCTTGCAATCTGGGAACCCTCGGGAGAGGTCCACCTGCTGCCTTAGGCCCGCTCCCTGGGTGACTGGGCTTAAGCTGGCAGTCAGACATTTTTAGCACTCCTGAGGAGGCAGGAAAGGCTCCCACCACCACTGCTTTACTGGCAGCCATCAGCCTGGCTTGTGGCTGAGCAGAGCTCCCCCTGTGGGAGTGCACTGACCACCAGGGGCAGCTCCTGCATTGAGCATCTGCCCCCTGGTGGTCAGTGTGTGTCGTAGTGACCAGTCATTCTCAGTCATTCTGCTGTTAGGGTCAATTTGCATATTACCCTTTTATTATATAGGATAAATGCCTGGTGCATGGGTGGGGGCTGGCTGGTTTGCCCTGAAGGGTGGATCAGGATGGGGGTCCCGCTGGGGTGCCTGACCTGCCTGGGTGAGTGGTTGATGGCTGTTTGCAGGCTGGCCACAGCTCCTTCAAGGTGGGTGTCCCCCCTGGAGTGCCTGGCCAGCCTGGATGAGGGGCTGAGGGCCATTTGCAGGCTGGTCACATCCCCTTCAGGGAGGTGGTCCTTACTGGGGTCCCTGGCCAGCCTGGATGAGGAGCTGAGAGCCATTTTCAGGCTGGCCAAATCCCCTTCAAGGAAGGGGAGGTTCTGCTGGGGTACCTGACCACATGAGGGGAGTTCTGCTGGGGTACCAGGCTGGCCACAGTCCCTTCAAGGTGAGTGTCCCTCCCCTGGGGTGCCTGGCCAGCCTAGGTGAGGGGCTGATGGCTGTTTGCAGCAAGGCTAGCTGGAAGCAGGTATCTGGGATTTATTTATCTTCTATAAGTGAAACTCTGTTGCCTTGAGCGGAGGCCACAGCTGACCAGGGCAGGCAGGAAGCTTGGCTCCCTCCATCACCAGGGCAACCAAGCCTCCTGGTTACTCCACCTCCATGGCTTCCCACCACCATATTGGTTGGATTAATTTGCATATAGTCACTCTGATTGTCTAGTGGACATGGCTTAGAGTATAGTGGAAGTGCGTTCAATTTGCATATTTCTCTTTTATTAGATTAGATGCCTGCCTGATTGCCCCTAACCATTCACCTGCCTGCCTGATCGCTCCTAACTGCTCACCTGCCTACCTGATCACCCCTAACCACTTGCCTGCCTGCCTGATTACCCTTAACCACCTCTGCCTCAGCCCCCGCCACCATAGCTTAGTCCGGAAAAGCATCCAGAATGATGTCCAGAAGGTCATTCAAGCTGTCCAGTCTAATTAGCATATTATGCTTTTATTATTATAGATAGTATACATATTTGGAAAAATTGATTTTCTTTATTTCTTAGGAATTTAAAAAGTATTTTTAAATATATAAGTTTATTTGCATTTTGGAATCCATCTCTTGAGTTCTTTATTTCCACCTTTTTGAATAAAAAAATATTTGGAGAATTTTCCATTAGAAATTCATTGAATTAAAAAATTCATTTATAAATTATTATACTTAATATGTTTATAGTACCAAATATTCCCTTTCAGGAATATAATATTAATCCAATTTATTGAAACTACTTTAGATCTCAAAATAGTTTTGTATTCAATTTTCTATTTTTTATAACTTTTTTTATTCCTAGGTACTCTTTATGTTTACCTATTATTAATGACATTTTTGGCATTGTATTTTATGAATTGAAATAAGATTTTTCTACTGAATTATTTTAAAATATCCATAATTTATCTGGCTATTTTGTGGTCTCTTTTGCATTTAATCTTCTTAATTTTTAACATACTAAGTTTTTTTTAATTAAGTTGCAGAATCATTCTATTTGTGAATATTAGTAACTTAAGGATATTCAGATTATGAGAAGGCGATGACAATTTTTTTCTCTTGCTGTTTAAGGGTTTTATTTTTTATTTCTGTTTTAGATCTTGTTTTTGAATCAAAATATCTTCAACATTAAACATAATGGTTTATCACATTTTTATAAAGATTCTTCATATAATTATAGATATATACTACAAATTCTAATTAAAATATTTTTTCTCATCAATAAATACTGAATTGGTTTAAATGATCCTTAGTGGATCTTCATACTACTCATAACTTTATTAAACTACTTGATGTGATGATCTATATTATTAAATATAAACATTTTAAAAGTTTTATTCATCACATCAAAGCAACATGGTAATAGTGACTTTGAAAATATACTATCAAATATTGTTTTATAATTTTTATTTGACATAAATTTTATGTCTAAAAATATTCATTTGTAACTTAGTTTTTTATGCTATAATTGTAAGTTCTTAGAATTTATTATGGTTGCTATATAGAAAGAATTATATAGCTTTTGAATTATTTCTATATACCTAAAAAGTTTATATAGTATCTGTAATTTGTAATTAGAAAGTATTTACAGATATAATTATCTGTACAAAAATATGCACCCATGTGTTCAAAGCAGCACAATTTACAATAGCTAATATTTGAAAACAGTCCAAGTGCCCATCACTAGATGAGTGTATAAAAATGCTGTGGTACATTTACACAATGGAATACTATACAAATGTGAAAAGGGATCTTTTATCCTTTGAGACAGCATGGAGGGATCTGGAGAATATTACACTAAGCAAAATAAGGCAGTCAGGGAAAGACAAGAATCATATGATCTAGCTCATATGTGGAATCCAAAAAACAAAATAAACTGATGGAAAAAAAAATAGATCCAGAGACATAGAAGCATGGAACAGATTGAAAATCTCAGAGGGAGGGTGGTAGTTGGGGAGAGATTAACCAAAGAATTTATAAGCATATATGCATGACCCATGGACACAGAAAATTGTGCAGTGAAGGCCTGGGGCAGAGGTATGGGTGGAGGGTAGAGGGGGCCAAGGAGGGTAAAAAGGGGGACATCTGCAATACTTTCAACAATAAAGATACATTTTTTTAAAGTTTTTAAAAAAAATAATCCCTTGACATTTTTCTCAATTTCTCTCCCTGTTATTGGGTCTTATTTAATTCTCTGCTTTTCCTTGAGGCAATTTTGGTAATTTCTAGTTTATGAAACTATCCATATCATTGAAAATGTATTTTATTGACATATAGAACAATATTTTCTCAAATATTTAATTATAAAGAAATGTTTCATCTTAATTGTCATGGTTCTGTCTAATCTTATTGTCACATTTTTCCCTTTGGACATTGTGTTGATTAAACAAAACACACCAGACTAAAACGAACAAGAAGAAATGTATTCTTAATCTTGGCTGAAGAACTTCACAAGACTTAGTATGAAGATAGAGAGCACAGATTACTCCAGGTCCCTCCGTGACCCCCAATATTGATAGATTCTTCTTTTCTGTCAAGAACCTGTAAGTTAAATTGTTGTGCTTAGCATCTCACACACTTGTTGATTTCCAGCTGATGCAATATTTGGAGAAGAACAAGTTATTTGTGCTAGGGCTCTAACTTGAAGAAAGGTTAGTAGAAATAAGGCTGATTCATGCAACTCCCAGTTCACAATTGCTAAAGAATACTTCAGAGTCCCTGCTCTAGATCCTCTTTCTGGCATCAGTAATGCATTCCTTGCTATTGTATGCTTGTGCATCCCAGTGTCTGTGTTGCTAATCTCGGTTACTGTCTTCATCCAATATGGCAGCTCTATTTCTTATCACTTGTTTGGGCCCATCTTTTTTCTTCTCTGCCTTTTCTCCATCTCTCTGGTGAGTTCAGCTGTTTTCTTGCTGCATTATAACCTCACTTTATTACTCCCAGACAACTAAAGCTGAGACCCCATGACAAAATCATGTCACCAGTTAACTAACTAACTAACTAACTAACTAACTAACTAACTAACTAAATCAAAAATATAATACAGAGTGTAATTATAATGTACATCATTAATAAATGTAACTGGCCCCCTCCCAATTAAATCTAACTCTAGAGATATTGCCTGTAATAAAGCAAAGATTGAACATTACAATTATTTCAGCAGCTCCTCACTTCCAAGAATACTGTAATAAACCACACAGGATTTTCTTGGTTATTATGCGTGAGAGGAATCTAGAGAGTGTATGAAAAATGTACCAAAATTCAGAAACAAGTGGCTTGAGGCTGGTTCAAAGCTTGTCATAAATCTACAATTTTATTTGTTGTACTTTCAAGTGGGTATAATATGCAGTAGAAAAGAAAAAAAATGTCTAAGCTTCTGACACTTTATTTTCTCTAAATATTTATTTAACTTATTTAAAATGTGATTTCCTTATCTCCTATATATTTATGCTGGGTTACAAAATTGAACATAATGTAGAATGCAGTAGTTATTGATGCAAACAGAACAGAGACCAACTAAAGCTGTATTTCTTAATATGTGGTAGTCATGTATCCCTTTCAGAATCTGATGAAAGTTTTGGGCCCAGTTTTAGGAAAATGTACACATACAATCATAAAGATTTCACCAACTTTCTGAAGCCCAGTCACATATAACTAAAGTAATAACTTCTGTTTTATGATAGCAAAAAAAGAATGTATTTGTGAGATCCTAACTTCATACATTTGCAGTTTGAGACCATTAAACTTAACTCTGAGGTTCTTAACAACTGAATTAAAAATAGAGATGCATTTAATCCAATTTCAGTGCTAATTAGGGGTTCTTATTCACTACAAAAAGATTAATGTAAAGATAACTGATCTAATTCATTCTAAAAAAAGAAAAGGTAAAAATAGTGTTATTTCAATGGCTTATGAATTGGAATAGAGTAAGCCATAGAAGGCATGTACCATCTTGCTCCTCACATATTTAGCAATCAGTCCTCAGTGTCTACATGAAGGTTCAGAGATACCAGCTTAAGTGTCACAACTGAGAGAATCAAATGCTACTCTCCTTTTTTATTTCACTGTGGTTCAGAAGAACTGAGCTCTGCTCAAACAGTAAAGGTTGATATCTCTCCTTTGGAGATTCTTCAAATGATAGTACCCATTCAAATGAAATAGCAAAAACAAAACAAAATAAAAAACAGACAAACAAATAAAAAAAACCAACCACAAAAAACACAATAGTTTTTGTGGTCAGTACTGCTTCCATTGTACCATGAGAGGCTATTTCACGGATTTTGGTCATTCACTCAAAGCAGAAAGAGGAATCCTATATGATAAAAATGTAATATGCAAATCAACCTAATGGTGGAACAACCAGTCGGTGGGGGGAGGGCCTGGCAAGCCGGCAGCACCAGGCCAGCCAAAGCACATGCCAGCAAGCAAAGGGAGGAAACAGTGATAAGGGGGCAGTGGTGGCCAATGACAGTGGAGGGGTAATGGGGATGGCCTGGCAACATCACCTGATGGGTCGGCCTGGTTGCCTCTCACAGAAGGAGGTCAGACTGCGGCTTAGGTCAGCTCCCCACAGGAAGCAGACCTAAGCCATCAGTAGGACATCCCTTGAGGACTCCAGGATTGTGAGAAGGTGCAGGCCTAGCTAAGGTACTCTCCTCCACCCTCAGTGCACGAATTTCGTGCACTGGCCTGTAGTATCTTGCAAGTTGATATAGTCTGATATAGCACTTTTTAAGCAGCTTTTTGGGGGGTAGATATCTCAGAGCCAGTGAGACCACATGCAAGCCTCCTAGGGGGGTTCCTATACCACTTTGGGTCCCTTATTCATAAGCCCCATTGGTTTTCTAAGCAAGACATTTTGGGGGCTCATCTGTCTGATGCACCTCTTAGAATTTGGAATATCAACTCCTCCTCCTGGAGAAGGACCTGTAGGTGAGATCCTTTCCTATTGTGTGTTGCCTAGCTGGGTGTGGGTTTTTTTGTTAGACCCTGACTCTGCCTCTCCTACCTGTTTCAATGTGGTCTTTGTATCCATTGTTGCGGGGAGAAGCTCATCTAGTTATCAGATCATTTTCAGAGGAAAATGATTCATATATAGCTGTAAATTTGTTCTGTCCATGGAAGGAGGTAAGTTCAGGGTTTTCCTATGCCACTTGGACTCATTTCTCTGCTTTCACTAGAGATTTTATCATTGACCTCAACCAAAGGTGAATGTCACAAATAAAAGTATATCTGCTATGAATCATGGATAAAAGCACTGAAAATCTAGTTTTGTTAGAAGAAGCATGAAATAGAGTTCCCTATGGGTGAAGAAGTCCCCGGTGAGCGTAAGTGACACTAACAATTTCAGGAAGCAAGTCATGACTCAAACTCACTTAAGGGAAAGTTCTGCAATAGACGGTAGATTTTCTCTTTACCAGCTTTCGTGGTCATGAAGGGTTACTCATGCAGGTTGATTGTTACAGTAAATGGTCACAGAAACATTAACCCATCTTCTTATCAATATGACATTTATATTGTACCATTTTCATTATCATTGTATTGAAATAAATCAGTGTAGAAGAGAATTAACATTTTTATAGCTTGTAATATGTATCAGGAATCTCCCATGTGTGTTCTCCTTTAATACAATAAATATGGAGGATAAGTTTTACCTTTATTTTATAGATGCAGAAGCTGTACCCAAGAAGTTAGTCTAAAGTCACATACTTTGGAACTTGGCTTTGTAGAAATAAAGTTTCCTGGATAACAACTTAATTAAGGATTTGATCTACATTTTCCAAGAAAGGAGACACTATTCACAGAGGACTGAAAAAACTGGAAGATAGGTATAGCTTAGGCAGAGGCTATGTCTGGCTGGACAGTGCCTTGAGAATTGGGACACACAATATCTCTATGGATACAGTAAGAAAATACTGAAAAGTTATGTTGAACAGTGACACAAGTAGATATTCTGAAATTAGATTGCCTATCTAATAGGGAGAAATTAACTAACTACATAATCTTCAGCATTGATGCAGAATCAGTGAGGGAAACAGTAAAAAAAATTAACTAATGATAGCCACTGAAGAAAGCATGCAGGAGTTTCTAAGGCAACATTACACGGCCCAGCAGTGGCTTTATATTACTAGGAAGCCATGTGTGGGTGTGACAAATGCTCTTCAAGATAGTCTGGAAAGGTGTTCACTGGGCATAGTTTCTAAAAAGAAAAGATGGATAAATCAGTTTTAGAAATTTTTATAAACATGACATAAACCATATAGTGTCTTATTCTTTCTACAGATGACACTTAGCACAAACGGATATTTATAAAATTTATTTTTAAATTAACACCATTTTAGAGCCATTTGCTTTAAAAACAAAACCATCATCATTGATTGCTTATGACAGCTGTCATAGACAACATACATACCAAGGTAAAGAGTTATTCATACAATTGAGTATTAGTTGAGTAAGTAAGTGAATAGGGGAAAAGAATGTCAATTTTCTCTAAAGATAAGCCTCAGTAACAACAACAACAACAACAACAACAAAAACACACAAAACCACCACTAAGCAAATAAACCATTTTCACTGAACAGAATAATAACCTGAACTTGAATAATAAATTGGCGCTTGCTCAATGGAATATGACTAAACCCAAAACAAAGCAAACAGTACAAGAGATCTCTGGTACTCTATATATCAGATATCCATACCATTAGTGTGTTTCAACTTCTCAGTTTACTGGCATGAAATTAATGCCATTCCGAAGACATTGAATTAAATTTTCTTTTTAACCTGTAATGATCCGAGGGGAAAATGCCCTTCTGGGCAATATCACCCAAATGAAGTGGGGGCAACATTTTCTCCCTTGTTTCTGTTTATTTACATTATTGTCATTTTCTTTTCTGAATTTTATAATATATTTTCTAAATATCAGTATAATTAAAATATCATTGTCTTGATTTCTTCCCTTTATCATCATTAACACAGCTGGTGTTTTATTATTTTTTTTTTTCAAAAGATAATTTAGTAAAAACGTAATGATTGTACATAATTTTTAGAGGCCACTTTTCTCCAAACCTTTGTGTACTCTTGATTCAAAAATTGATTCCTAAGAATTTATTCAAAGGCTATCATAATGAGAATAATTATTAATTACTATAATGTTGATTATAATGATTGATAATGGTAAAATGAATAAATCTGAAATGCCTCAAAATATGTGGCTTGGTAAAAAATAATTATCCAAATAGATGGATAAATTACTCTATTTTATATAAAATTATCTTATAAAATATTGAAAAAATATTTAAATTGGTGTTGTACAAAAGTGGTTTTTACCCAGGGAGTCATGATCGATTTTATTAGGTATAAAACCTTCTTTAAGTTATAATTTTTTGTGTATAAATGTATGTCATTTTATGAAAGAGGAGGATGACATACATCATGTCTTATCAAACTATCAAAAGGCTGCATGGCCAAATGTATAAGAATAACTAAACACATTGAAAAACATGTGTAACATGTTAAGTTATAAAAGAGCTACAGGTTAAGTTTGCAATGTAAGAGAAGTTGTTTGTAAAAAAACGCTACATAAATGCACATATACACATCCAAGCATGGAAAATAATGTATGCTACAGAGTATAAATGGTGGCTATCACTGGTTGATTTTTACTTTTTTCTCTTTTTGGTTACATGAATTTTTTCAATACATTGCAGGACTAAGCATGCATGTGTATAAAAGACAAAACAGTGAGAATTTTTAAATGTGTAAAGGTTCAGAGAGAAATTAACAAAGAAAAGGATAGTAACTTAAAAAATTACAAGTCTCTGATCTTCATGTAGTTAACCTGAAAGCCTTATCCTTCTCCTTCCTCTTTAACTACTTGTCCTCCAAACACACCATGTTCTCTCGTGCTTTTGTGATTTGCTACTTACTAGTTCTTTTCCCTTATCATGCTTAAGGACCAAGTAATTCCTTATCCTTCATATGTTCTCAATGCTCAATATAATGAAATATAGGGAGTACTCAATATACATTGTTTGCTTAATTGAAGAATGAATGCGTTAGCATGTTTATGAATGGAATACAGAAAGATGGGTAGAATTGGGTTGATATAGAGAAGTGGAAAAGACATTTCAGAACGAGAGAAAACTTAAGTCAATCAGAATTAATACTCTATTCAAATCACAATAAAGAGAAAGAAAATTTGCTATAGGAGATTTTGTGTATTATAAGATAATTTCATAAGAAATCATAGTTGGAGAGAAACACAAAGCGATCTATAAAAAAACTTAAAACTATAAAGAAATTTGAACATATCTAAAAAAGCCTCTCCCAGTATCATTCAGTGTCATCAAGCTAAGAAAAATGCTAACAGCTTTCCTTTCAAGGAATTCAGTAGAAAATGAATCACTTTGTCACATTCAATGTTTATATCCTTTTATTTATTTTGTTAAATTTCAACATTTTCAATGATACTTTCTATATCTGGCAATATCTTTAATGTTTCTTATATATTACTACCAACTGACATATACATATTTACATGCACCCCCATCCATACACACACCCACACACCCATGCACACATAACTCCTCTTTATGTAGCAGAAGGCAATTTCATTTAGTGATGGCAGTGATTGATAGTCACACACTCACAATGGATCGCTTCAATACCTGCTCATAATCCTATGATATTAAAAAGAATCCCTTAACATTTACTCTTAATGCTCTTTAGAAAGCAAATATATTTCTGTTCCTGTGTAAAACACTGAGTATTAACGATTTACATAAATTACACTGACTGCTGCCAGTGGTGTCCCCTGCAGTGAATTAAAAAATACATTTAGTATGAAAACAAGGAACAGATGTTATTTTTGCAGTCATTGTTCGAATGGCTCCAGTGAGCTGCATTATTTTCCCTAGTGTTCCTTTGACTTCTCTCATAGAGAGGATGACTTATAGGTTCTTTATGTCTATGAAAGGATAGACAGGGTGGCAATAGTAATGATAATTTAACTCATAATCATTTCTTAAACTATCTCTCTGATGTTGAGTAACAATTTATCAACATATAAAGAGCCAGCTTAGACTTGAGAG
>PVJC01017497.1:9753-32549 GCA_004026665.1 Murina feae | reverse complement strand
GTGCGCCGCCATCTTGTGGCCATGGGGGTGGCCATCTTTGTGATATGCTTGATTTACATATTACTCTTTTATTAGATAGGATTTTGTTAGATAGGATAGTTGCCTTGCTCCAAGTTATAAGGACCTGCTTATCATAGATATAGAAAAGTTTTAATTTTTACTCTTGATTATGGCAATTAACTAACACAGATGGCCACCAAAAAGGTGACTTACCAAAGGGTGTATAGTAAATGATGCTGCTAAGTCCTCTTCCATGAAAACGTGCATGTGCATTGTATCTGCCTGGGTACGTGAAAGAGTGAAGTTTCTGTCTGTTTTTGCAATCACATGAGTGAATTGTGTGAGACCCCAGCCCAGTCTGGTTTAGTGCTCCCAGTCTGGTTTGGTGCTCACAGAACAAGAGTTTTGTGTTTTTTTTAAAAATTTGCTCCATTGGTAGAGATTTCCTAGAAAGTGCAGGACATCTTCCTTTTAATTTTTTCTGGACACTATGACTTTACTTATTATCTCTCACCTTTGCTTTCCCTCCATTCCCAACCCGCAACTGTAACTCGCTCCAGGCTCACTTCACTGGAGTGTCTACGAGATCGTGCAACGTGCCTGCCACCAGAACCATGATTCCCAGCAAAGCTGGTGACCTGAGAGAGGAATCTGTGGGTGTCCTGTCTCTTGATCCTGCTGCTGAAATTTTGGCTATGACATTTCACACCATGAGACCGGAGAAGGATTAAACATGGAATATTGTTGTGGCCAGGCTTACATTGTGTCCAGGGATTTCCTTCCAAAATGAAAGTTGTTGCTTCTAGACTTTCGGAGAAATATCCCTCCCCAAGCTGTCTATGCACTGTTCTTTCCTATGCCTGAAATACGTGGTCAGCAAAATCGGTGCCTGTTACGGGAGCCTCTGTTGCATTAGGAATAATTGAGGAAATTTGTTCATTCCCAGCATTCTTGGTGCTCCCTGTGTCATGGCTCCTGCTTCTGGCCTGAGGCCCCTCTCCTTCCCTCCCTCAGTGCGGACAGGGTGCAGACGCTGGGCTTGAGTTGCCAGGGCAATGCTGCCAACTTCCCACCCCGGCCACGATGGGCGCCGCTACCTTTGTTACAGAGAGATGGTGAATTTACAAATTACTCTTTTATTATCTGGGATATAGCAGTTTTCACGTTTGTTTTTTTTTCATGTGGTAGAGTTCTGTGAATTGAAGCATGTAAAAAGAATAGACTTTTTTTTTGGCTTACATAGGTTGTGCATATATACATACATGGTCTTTGGTTGTTCATTTCCCACACACCCACCCTCCCCCGCTTTCCCTCTGAGATTCCTCAGTCTGTTCCATGCTTCCATGTCTCTGGATCCACTCCGTTTATCAGTTTATTCTGTTCATTAGACTCCATATATGAGTGAGATCATGTGATATTTGTCTTTCTCTGACTGGCTTATTTTCACTTAGCTTATTTCACTCCAGGTCCCTCCATGTTGTCTCAAAGGACAAGAGATCCAAGAATGGACATTTTGAGAATATTCTCAAATAATGAAATATCTAAACACTTAAAAGCTTAATATAATGTAGTTTCAGAAAATAGTCAAGTTTGAATATTATCAAAATACAAAAATGATGGTTTCTTCAGAGCAGTGTTTCTTCTAGTTACAAATTGCAATGATATGCTACATCATAAGGATTTTGGTGGCTAGCTTCACACCCTTTCTTTGGAAGAAAATGATTGGCAGCATTGTCAGTCATGTAAAAGCCTGCATAAAGGCAATGGAATACAGCAGAAAGAACTTAGGTTTTTAGAGTTAGACTTGAGTATAACACTACTAGATAATATGCTTACTAGTTTTGTTTTTTTTTTTAATTTTTTATTTTTATCTTTATTGTTCAGATTATTACAGTTGTCCCTCTTTTTTCCCCCATAGTGCTTACTAGTTTTGTGGCCTTGAGTAAATTAGTCTTTCTGTGATTCAGTTCCTATAAATAGGGATCATAATATTTACTGAATTATTGTGATTAGTTAAAATAACAAATGTAAAATAACAAATACTCAATAAAAATGTCCTCTTTGAACACCTGATGAAATGCAAAGATTGACTTAATGTAAGGTAAGAGGGATTTATTTACCAATCGCATGGGGTAAATGTTAAGTTAGTCAGACATAATGAGAAAAAAAATTCTTAAAAATGTAGGTGGTGCCTGGATGGTGTGGCTCAGTGGTTGAGCATCTACCCTTGTACCAAGAGGTCACCCATTAGATTCCTGGACAGGACACATTCCCAGTGGGGATAGGGGGTGTGCTGGAGGCAGCCAATCAATGTTGCTGTTTCTCATTGATGTTTCTATCTCTCTCCCTCTCCTTTCCTCTCTAAATATCTAAAATCAATAAAAATATATTTAAAATGTGGGTAGCTATCACCAGTGTTTGGGGACAGTTCTCTCTTAGTTATCAATGCTACTGACAGTGGTATGTCTTTCTCTTTTACTACCCTTTCCCTGACTAACCTATTAGTAGTGTTTTGAAGAAAAAAAAAATCCTAAAAGTTAATATGTACAGGAAGCATCAACATTCAGTTTGGGAGGCAATTTGCATTCTAAGAATAAATGGAAAGTAAAACACGACAGAGAGGCAAATGGGCAGATGCTGAATAAATGGAAAACTCATATATCATTCAGTGCGACTGGAAACCAGGTGGGGGCCCGCACATCAAGCAAGAATCAACCAAAGGACTTGTGTGAATGCATATGAGCAAAACCAACTGACACAGGGGGGGCAGGGTGGTGGTTTGGGGGGGAGGGAGGTGGCGGGGGAGAGGTCAATGGAGGAAAAAAGGAGACTTATGTAATACTTTAAACAAACAAACAAACAAACAAACAAACAAACAAAAGAATCATGACCAGTCTTGCACCTTTGTTTCTTTGGCTCCTGACTAGCCAAAGCCAACTGAATGTACGAACAAGTAGTCAGGTCATGTTGGCAGAACTTAGTACTGTTTCAATTAAAATCGGAGGTCAGATGCACAAACTTAGTAATTTAAGAGGGAGTAAGTTGTGTGGATAAAATGATACCTATTTTAAAGAGTCGACTTGGGTTCACATTTGGAAGTAATGACAGGACTATTTAAAACCAACACACGAATGACTTAATTCAATTAACAATGAGAAATCATTCCACTGAAATTTTTAAAAGTTGTTTGCTAAAACCTGGTACTTTCTAAAGCCTGCATGAAGCCCAGCCTGCGTGGTTCAGAGGTTGAGCGTGGACCTATGAACCAGAAGGTCCAGAAGGTCATGGTTCTACCTCGGGTCAGGCACATACCAGGTTGCAGGCTCATCCCCAGTGTGGGGCTTGCAGCAGGACGCCAGTCAATGATTGTTTCTCTCTCTTCCCCGGCCTACCGCTCTGAAATCAATAAAAGTATATTTTTAAAAAACCGGTCTGGAAAAAGCCTTGATTCTTCACGCTGAGATGTTTCTATGTCGAACACCTAAAACTGCTCCTGTAAATTTCCCCACGGGGCTTTCGTACTTTCTCCAGGTCACTCTTAAATCTAGACCCATTCCTAACCAACTCCTACCTTCTTCACCGGCTATATTCTTTAGCTTCTCCAGTTTCCAATTTCCTAAATCTTCACCCTCATTCCTCGAATTAGTACAACCAAACTTTGCTTAGACCTCTTCCTTGCGTTAACTCCAGGAAACTCCCACGAGAATCACGTGGCCAAGCTTGTCCTTCACAGCGCTCCGTAATTCTCCTACTGTTCCACGCCCTTACTTACCTCCTGTAAGCCCCGCCCCGCCCATTCTCGCTTCCCCTCCCTCTCCCCTCGCCCATAGGCCTGCGCTTGCGCATCTCCAATACAGGCGCCTTTCCTTTCCTGGCGACCAATCCACTTCCTGCCTCCAGCCCTCGGAACACTCCTCCCCTCAGCTGGGGCCCTGGCTCGAGGTGCTGGTTGTGGCTGTCCTATTGATTGCCTGTCTAAAAAAATTATCTCCTCTCATCAAATGGACAATTCGAACGAGTCACTAAGTGTGTGGCTCTTATCTGAGCATTTTCTCGCTATATACCACCTCGTGGCTAAGCTAAGGCCATCAGTATGCTGGGGGATGGGCTATCCGAACTGTGTTCGATCTGGCAATTTAGAGGAGAGCTTCTTCCTCTCTGCCTCTCTCCGCCCCGCCCCCACTCACAGCCTGTCTGCGCTGGTGAGTGGCGGGCGGGCCGGCGGGCGGGCGGGCCGGCGGGCGGAGGGAGGAGGGGGAGCTGAGGGAAGGCGGGCCCTCGGCTGCGAGATAGGTGGGGGGAAGGGAGGGGAGAGCCCGAGCTGGAGTTAGTGCTGGGAAACCCGGGGCTAATGTTGACAACAGGCGCGAGGTGAGTCCGGAGAACCCCCTTCCCCTCCGCTCCAACGACCGGGGGGAAGTGGGTCTGAGGAGCACCGGCCTGGACTCCTACTCCCTGTGGTACCCAAGAGGCGACTCCTTACCCCAGCGCTCCGGGGGCGGCAAGCAGGAGACGGACCGTGGGTCCAGCGTCGTCCTCCTCAGACCCTTTTTCGGAGGCTCCCATCAACGCAGGAGCCCCTGGCCCCTGGCCCGGGGCCGGCATGAGGGGCGCCTGCCTCACATGCGGGGGCTGGGCCTCGCGGCCGGAGGCGGGGAGCTTGCCGAGTCGGGGTGAAGGTGTTTGGGGGTGTGGAGTAGAGCGAGGGGAGGTTGGGGAAAGCTCTTGGGGAGCCGGGAGGGAGGCGAGGGCGAGGAAGTGGGGAGGGTGCTGGTGTGGGAGGATGTGGAGCGGGGAGACCAGCCGCGGAGTTTCGGTCTTCGGCGGTGGGAGCGTGGGGTGTGCAGTTAGGGCTGGGGCTGCGATGGTAGTCGAAGGTGACCGTGGGTGCCCACAGGAGGGGAGCTCGCGGCGGGGAAGCGTGGTAGGTGGAGGGACGGAGCGCGGACGGGCTTGTGGGAGCTGCGGGCTTAGGGGCAGGGGTTTCGGTGTGTTTGGGGACGGTGGGCATCCGCCGCCGGGTTTGCTGCTGCTTAGTCGGGTGAGCTGGCGAGCCTTCTCGTCGCCTTCATCCCAGGGCTCCTGGCGCATTGTTAGCGCTGGGAGAAGGCGGTGATCGCAGGAGATTCGGTTTCCAGCTCGGCCGGGCAGAGCCAGCTGATGGGCTCGGGGGGACTCCCCGCACCGGCCCTGCGGCTCTTCTTGGGTCAGGACTTGCGCAGGGGGATGCTTCAGACCAAAGTGAAACTCGCCCTTCTCATTCATCATAGCTTGTAGGGGTTTACGCTACAAACTATGTTAGAGATTGTACAGCTGACCAGGAGAACCATTTTTGAACACCGGTGACGTTTGTGAAAACTTGGAATGAGCCTTTATGCTAAGGATGGTCTTTCCATTCAAAGGCCGGTAAATGAAGCCCCCCCTTTGCTCTTCCACCCTTAGGACATTTGAGTAACACAGAGTTAAAAGGTGAATGGCATCCTCTTACTCCGGAGTATTTTCAGAGCAGTCTGATTGTGATTTCATACAGAGTCCATATGGTACTTTGCAAAGGAGTACTTTTAAAAGGCAAGCACCCCTTCCCTGCACTCTGCCCCCCAGGACACTGCGATGGTACCTGCTTTACTAGTGAGAAGTAGTTTTACTTTCTTTTGGAAGTTCAGAATATACTTAGAAAACCAAATAAAACATAAAGCCCAAGGGCCAAGACGCTATTTTGGGAGCTAAAAAGGTGGTTTTAAAAGTATGGGTTCCTTTTAAGGACCGAATGAATGCAATTGTATTGGGTAAAATAACTTGTAAGAGCTAATTGCATTCTAATTAAAAGGTTGCTAATTTTTATTATTTTGAGATAGAATTTATTTAAAGTTCTAGTTTTTACTTAAAATACCTTTTGAAACTCTAGTTAAAATATTTGGCTCTTTATTGAACATGGATTTATTAAAATAATTTACAAGAAGTTTAGCATTTCATTAACTAATTTAATGCTCAGTTTAATTTTTTAATCGGTATCATCTAAGTACACGATGGTCTACATTATGTCGTTTGTATATTCATTTTATTTGGCTTTTTAAGTCTTAGAGTCAGGGTATATAGTGCAAAAGAGCACTGGGCAGTGAGGCTTGACCCAGCCAGCAAACTAGTTGTGTAATCTTGGGCATGTCACTCTTCTGTTGCCACTTCAATATAAAAATTGAGAACTGAAATAAATGAAAATCTAGTAGTCCTAACTCTAAAAAGCTCATATTATAATGAACTTTAGTGTTCTGTGTGAGAGAATATATTTATTAATGCATCCTTTATGTTAGAAGTTTAAGAGCTCTATAAGAAAGGTAGCAATCTCTCCATTTTATTAATAAATAGACTAGAAGTTGTTGCTCAGTTTCCAGGTTGCAGAATTGGAATACACACTTAAAGTTTTCCTGACTTCAAAGCCTTATTTTTTTTTACATGTTGCATTGCTACCTTTACATCAACCTTTAGATTTTTGTCATACTTTTTTGTTCACTGAAATTTAGTTGTAAGTATATACAACTAAGTATATGTTTGTAATAAAAGAATAAAATGACTTAAGATACCGGTATGAAGATTTAAGGGTCTTATTTAGAATCTGTTTTAGTATGCTCTAGAACAGTATCTAACTTAAAATTTCATTAAAGAAATGAAAACTGTAGAGAGTCACAAACATTTGGGAGATTTTGTTGAGCTAATAAATGATAATCCTTTATCCTGTATGAATTTGTCAAATTTCAAGTGAAATTTTTAATGTTTTAAGAGTACCTAATTTTATCTTCAAAAATGAGACATAAATTGTAAATTTATTAATTTTATTCCTTGTAGTGCTGAAATGTGGTTTGTTGATGTTTAACATCAAAATACAAATTCTTTGTAAACATTTTTTATGCATAATGAAGAATATCATAAATAAGATTGTATTGGTACCTTAAGAATTAACTTGTCCCCGAACTTTTTAGGTAGAATCTACCAAAATTTAAAAACATAATGTAAAAACGGCTTAACCATTATCAGGGACTCTTTCTACTCTGAGATACATAATTCTGTAATTTTTCTTAATATTTATCAGGAAGTCTTCCAACTCATCATTTAGTACTCTTAAAGTTCTTAATAACTTTAGTTAAGAATATGGGTTCATTAGATTCCATCTCTGTCACCAGCTATAGGGGCCTTGATCAGGTTACTTGGTCAAGTCTCAGTTTACGCATTTATAAAATAGGGAAAATAATACCCACCTCATAAAGATTTTAGTATTAAACGAGATAAAGTGTATGTTTACTATGGACCAGTGAGTGGTAGCTATTAGTATTATCTCCTTTGAAAGTTTGCTTGCTTTAGGGCATAATATTTTCACATTAAAGATGGGTATAAGAATTGATAACTATACTTTCCAGATAATATAAATGTTAACACGGTTTTGCCACATGTATAAGTTATGCTCTTTCATATTGCAATGATTGCTTAAATAGGATTAACATGAGGAAAGTAAGGGAATAAAAGAGAAAAAGGGGAAGGAAGAGGTGACAGAAAAGGTACAGAATAACCTGTGCCTTCAAAAATTACTCAAGTGCTTCTGCTAGCCTAGGTTGTCTTTCTGTGATAATTTATTAGCGTTCTGAAATAAATGCTTTGTATGTTAATAAGTAATAAAATACTTGCAAACGTTTTGTTTGATAATCTAGTTTTTATTGCTTTAATTTAAAAACTATTATTTGAAAATATTTAAGAATACTGTATAAGTCTAATTTTAATAAAGAACTAGGAAGTTAAATAGAAAATGTTTTGATTTTCTCATACAACTTTTGCATGATTTAGAAGTTAAAACATGGAGCAATGTCCATAAAAAATATATTCTAAGTAGAGATTTATTTTTATTTAT
Source organism: Murina feae (assembly GCA_004026665.1). Taxonomy (NCBI): domain Eukaryota; kingdom Metazoa; phylum Chordata; class Mammalia; order Chiroptera; family Vespertilionidae; genus Murina; species Murina feae. The sequence goes on along the minus strand of PVJC01017497.1, from coordinate 24,655 downwards.
TTAAATATATTTTATTGATTTTTTTTTACAGAGAGGAAAGGAGAGGAATAGAGATCTAGAAACATCAGTGAGACAGAAACATTGATCAGCTGCCTCCTGTACACTCCCCACTGGGAATGTGCCTGCAACCAAGGTACATGCCCTTGACTGGAATCGAACCTGGGACCCTTGAGTCCACAGGCCGACGCTCCATCCACTGAGCTGCCAAACCAGTTAGGGCAGAGATCTATTTTTAGAAATGAGTTTGACTATTAATGAAGAGATTAAAAGTCTAGTCTAATTTGAGATAGTTGATAGTTTTTGAATTTGAAAGTTTCATAAGGTTAGAAGAATGAGATGACATTTGTGAGTCTTCTATTTTGTCAATTATTTGTAGGGGGCAAGAACTCATTTATGCTCCAATTTATGCTTCTATTAATATTATGTGAAATAGTGTCATTAGTGTCTCTTAAAGGATGTGAAATGTTGGGGTTACTACTGATTCAAAATGTTGTCTGATACATTTCTAAAATATTAATGATTAAATGATATGTTATTTTGCAATTGATATTGATTGGATTAGGGTGCTGAGTATATGGAAGCTCCTTAGGTTCTCTACTTTTGTGTCTGAGTTTTTTGTTAATAAAAAAGTTCTTAGACATAGGCGTAACTAATAATGATAGACTGTGGAAAGTGACCAATAAATTATTTTATCACACAAATAGTATTCATTTTGCATGCATTTATTTAATCTCTCACAATTGCCAAATTGCATTAGTATGTTCTGCTTAAAACAATAGTGTCATATTGCTAAAAAAAGTCACTGCATTCTTTTACTCTTAGATTGTCCTGGGTAACATAATGCCAGCTGAGCGTAAAAAGCCGGCAAGTATGGAAGAAAAAGAATCTTTGCTAAACAACAAGGAAAAAGATTGTGGTGAAAGGCGGCCAGTGAGCAGTAGGGAGAAACCAAAAGACGAGATCAAGCTCCCTGCCAAGAAAGAGGTTATTAAGGTCCCTGAAGATAAAAAGAAGAAACTGGAAGAAGATAAAAGAAAAAAAGAAGACAAGGAACGTAAGAAAAAAGAAGAAGAAAAGGTAAAGGCTGAAGAGGAATTAAAGAAAAAAGAGGAAGAAGAAAAAAAGAAACATGAAGAGGAAGAGAGAAAGAAGCAGGAAGAGCAGGCAAAACGACAGCAAGAGGAAGAAGCTGCCCAGTTGAAGTAAGAACATTATTTTAATGATTGATGTGAGAAATGGGAAGGTGGAAATATTTGGAAAAACAGTGGTTATTTGAAATAAAACTTGGGGAGGGGGCAGTTCTTTAAGAGTTGGGAATATCTTGTATATTCTGTTAGTTTCACTGACTAGAGGCATGCCTATGGTGCTTTAATTCTTTGAATTAAATAGTAGTAATCTATATTTTTTGGGATAGAGGGTAATCTTAGTTTGTTTTTTAAAAAAAGCTTGAAAATTTTTTTATGATATATTCTCTTTTTAAGTTGAAAAATTTTTAGTTCTTAATGGCTATTTGTTGAGTTCTTATGTGCTAGGCACTAGGAAGTGTATCAGTACAGATACTTAAGACAGTCTTAATGAAGTTTTACGATCCTCATATTACAAATTAATAAAAGTTAAAGAGGTTAAGTAACTTGCCAGAGGTCATAGTAAACAGTGTTGGCCTGTGATTTGAACCTTTGTCCTTAAGTATAATTCTGTAATGCCACCCATTCTTACCTTTACCTAAATTTATTTTTAACCTTGTAAATCTATGCAAATAGTATAGTAAATGGTGAAAAACAAGGTAATCGTCATAGGAAGACTACTAGGATGTAGCATAAATGACAGTTATTGAATGGCAGGAACTCTTCTCTTTACACATATAGCTGCTTGCTAACATGAGTTGTTAGGGATCTCTGGAGTAGCTCAGCCATCTACTTTCTTATAAAAGTTCTTTAGTACTGTATTTGTGTTGTTTTTTTTTTAAAGATTTTTATTGATTTTTAGAGAGAGATGAAGGGAGAGAGAGAGAAATATTGATGTGAGAGCATTGATTGGTTGCCTCCTGCATGCCCCCTACCTGGGATGTAGCCTACAACCTGAGCATGTGCCCGGATCAGGAATCAAACCGTCAACCTTCCAATGCATGGGACCGTGGCCAATCAACTGAGCCACACTTGCCAGGGCAATACTTCTATTTTTAATGAGGAATTGACCCTTAAGTCTGGAAGGCAATAGTAATGTATTCTAGGTTTGGAATATTCAGAACCATGATTCTTGAGAGTTTCTTGCCTTTTTTTTTTTTTAAACAAATTCCTTAAAAAATATATATATTTTTATTGCTTTCAGAGAGAGGAAGGAAGGGGTAGGGAGTGAGACATAGAAATCATTAATGATGAGAAAGAATCGTCAGCAAGCTGTCTCCTACATGCTACTACTGGGGATTGAGCCCGCAAGTTGGGCATGTGCCCTATCCTGGTTCATGGGTCCACGCTCAAATACTGAGCCACACCAGTAGTGCTTTTTGCTTATTTTATATTTTCCTTTTCTTTAAAAATTCACAAAGCTATTTAGTTTCACTGTAACTTTTGTTTCCTCTCCCCTCAAATACAAAGAGCTTAAAACAACAACCAAAAACCCAACTTTGTTTTTGGAAAAATTCAACCATATGCAAAAATAGTATGGAATAATGAACCAATACTCCCTCCCCACCACCCCAGTCTGCAGCACCAACAATTATGTACATTCCCCCCCAACCCCCCCACTCCCGCCCCAGAGTATTTTTTGTTTGTTTGTTAATCCTCTCTGGAGGATATTTCCCCCATTGACTTTAGAGTGGAAGGGAGGAGAAAGGGGGAGAGAGGAGAAACATCGATGCTAGAGGGCCACATCAATAGGTTGCCTCGCAGACATGCTCCAACCAGGGTGGGGAACCTGCTACCCAGATATGTGTCCTTGACTGGCCTTGACCAGAACTGAACCTGCGACCCTTGGGTTCAAGGGCTGGCGCTGTAACCATTTAACCCACCAGCCAGGGCTCCCCTGGAGTATTTTATTTATTTATTTATTTACAGATAAATACTTCATTTATTTTCATTACTCCTTTATAAAAATAACAATAATTTTAGAATTTTTTTCTCAGTATAAAGTTGTCACATGTCAGAAGTTTTGAAACCTAGTGTTATTATTGTTATTTTCAAAACACTATTTAATTACATGTTTTATTTCCTTTCTTAGCCAGGAGTTATTTAGAAGAATATTGCTTAATTTACTGGGTCCTCTGGAGTATTTTAAAAGATCACATTATTTTACCTGTACATATTTCATTATATATCTTAAAAGGTTTTTAATATTGAGGAAAATTCAGCTACTTAATGCAAATATATGCTGCACTCCTGCTCAAGTTATAGTTTCTTAAAGTATACTCATTATTAGTCCTGTGTTTGTGTGTGACTAGGAGACTTCCAAGAAATGCTCACATATCCCTCTTCCCAGTGATGGATGAAACTTTTGTTAACATGTTGTGGTTTGTAGTGGGGAAAAAATCAGAACTACAGGGTAGCTCAAGGATACTTATCTCAGGAAGATGAAAATCTACTTTTTAAGGAATAAGTTTTTAAAAGTTATGTATTTTGGTATCTTAGAAACCTCAAAGTCAGATTATCCCCACTCTCCTACTCCTGCACAAGCTATTTTACTGTTTTTGCAATTTAAACACGTTTCTTCTTCTTAGTAGAAATATAGATAGATTTGTTTTTAACTATTCTTCTCAGGATAAACTGAGTTTGTAGGACTTTTACCATATAGTTTACTTCTGGCTCCTATCCAAATTTTTGAAGTTACACTTGAATTTTAAGACCCAATGTATAAGGTACTTAAAGGTTTGGTTAATGCTTAAGTATGGAAAAATGGTACTTAATGTCTCAAAACATTTTTAATGTCTTTTTTTTTTGTTTTGTTAATTCTCATCCAAGGATATTTTTTTCCACAGATAGTGGAAGGGAGGGAGGGGATATAAGGGAGGAGAGAGAGACAGAGAGAGAGGAGAGACAGTGAGAGAGGAGAGACAGTCAGAGAGCCAGACATTGATGTGATGAGAGACACATCGATTGGTTGCCTCCTGCACACGCCCCAACTGGGGCTGGGGATTGAGAACCTGAAATCCAGGTATGTATTCTTGACTGGGAACTGAACCTGAGACTCTTTGGTGCACAGACTAATGCTCTAACCATTGAGAACCACCAGCCAGGGCAGTTTTAGGTTTTTTATTTTTCCCAAGCATGTTATTTTATACTAGAGGCCGGTGCACAAAATGCGTGCACAGGTAGGCTCCCTAGGCCTGGCCAGCAATCAGGGCTGATCAAGGCCTTCCTTACCCTGGCTGCTAGCTGCTGGCCGGGGCCTGCCTTCATTCCTTCATTCCGTGCCACCCCCTGGTGATCAGCACACGTCATAGCGAGCTGTCGAACTCCCGAGGGGTCAATTTGCATATTAGCCTTTTATTACATACTAGAGGCCCAATTCGTGAATTTTGTGCACTGATAGGGCCCCTAGTGGCTGCTGGCCTGGGCCTCCCTCCTTTCCCCTGGTCAGCCCCACCCCCTGGTCAAACTCCTGGATGACTTCCTGGTCGAGGGAAAAATTTGCATACTACGCTTTTATTATATAGGAGGGTTTTTCTTTTTTTAAAAAAATATATTGATTTTTTACAGAGAGGAAGGGAGAAGGATAGAGAGTCAGAAACATTGATGAGAGAGAAACATCGATCAGTTGCCTCCTGCATACCCCTTACTGGGGATGTGCCCGCAACCAAGGTATATGCCCTCGACTAGAATCGAACCTATGACCCTTCAGTCCATAGGCTGATGCTCTTATCTACTGACCCAAATTGGTAAGGGCATAGGAGGATTTTTCATATTAAGCATCATGTGTTTTATCTGTTTTTTTTTTTTTTTTCAGCTTTATTGAGGTATAAATGCCAAATAAAAATGCTTTATCCATTTAGCTTACCCATTGGCAGAATGATTTTTAATTTAGTTATTTAAAACATCTCCTCTACCATATATAGTATTAGCAGTACAGATTTTTTTTTGTCTTAAGTCATTAATAAAATGTCTTTAAAAGTAGTGAAAGAGTCTTTTGTATATTTTGTTCTTATAAGATTGTGATGCTTATGTGATTACTTTTTTATTGACTTTCACCTTTATGGGTTTTGGCAGTAATGCTTCAAAATAAACAGGATATTTTACTTGTTTGCTTTTTTTTTTATATAGAGAGAAAGAGGAATCTCTTCAGCTGCATCAGGAAGCGTGGGAACGACATCAGTTAAGAAAGGAACTTCGTAGCAAAAACCAAAATGCTCCAGACAACCGACCAGAGGAAAATTTCTTTAGCCGACTAGACTCAAGTTTGAAGAAAAATACCGCTTTTGTCAAGAAACTAAAAACTATTACAGAACAACAGAGAGACTCCTTGTCCCATGATTTTAATGGCCTAAATTTAAGCAAATACATTGCAGAAGCTGTAGCTTCTATTGTGGAAGCAAAGCTAAAAATATCTGATGTGAATTGTGCTGTGCACTTATGCTCTCTGTTTCACCAGCGCTATGTCGACTTTGCTCCATCACTTCTGCAGGTTTGGAAAAAACATTTTGAAGCAAGGAAAGAAGAGAAAACACCTAACATTACCAAATTAAGAACTGATTTACGTTTTATTGCGGAATTGACAATAGTTGGGATTTTCACTGACAAGGAAGGTCTTTCTTTAATCTATGAACAGCTTAAAAATATTATTAATGCTGATCGGGAATCACATACTCATGTTTCTGTGGTGATTAGTTTTTGTCGACATTGTGGAGATGATATTGCTGGACTTATACCAAGGAAAGTAAAGAGTGCTGCAGAGAAGTTTAATTTGACTTTTCCTCCTAGTGAGATAATTAGTCCAGAGAAACAACAACCTTTCCAGAATCTTTTAAAAGAATACTTTACGTCTTTGACCAAACATCTGAAAAGGGACCACAGGGAGCTACAGAATACTGAGAGACAAAACAGGTGATTTTCAAATGTTTCTCAGAATTGAGAATTTATTTTGGAGCTCATACTTAAAAATGTTTAAAGTCTTCATGCCTCTGAAAGAACTTGTGGAAAAGGGCTCATTGCAGGTGATTTCTTAACATTCCAGGAAAATTTCTAAGTGTAACAATCTAAGTACTCATGTTAAATGTGAGTCTATTCATAGATTTTGGGTCTGATTTTAAAAGAAAGCTGGCAAGCATATGGTGATTTTTACTTTGAATTTGTTTTCTTCTTGTGATATAAAAACTCATTGTTGAGGGATAAATTTTCTTTTTTTTCTACCATTTTAACTTACCTGCTATTCTTTTTCTGTGTGTTTAACTATTCCCACTCTATAACAGCTTTGCTCTCGTTGTTTTGTATTTTAATTCATTGAAAGCACTATCGATATATGCTCTTTTTTAAAAAATGGGTTCAATATCGGTGATATTTTAGATTAGAAATTTAGAAAATAGTGTACCAAATTCACCATGAAAAAAAATTAAAATACAACAATGAATTGCATTTATAGAAGTTTTCTAAGGATATCCATTTATAATTCTAGAGAAATGATGTATGTGCATATAGTAATTAGTGAAGACACCTGATTGAGGTGCCACCTTTGTTCTTACAAGATATTATAGACTACTACGTAACATCTGTACCTAAGAGCCCTCAACTAACCAGAAGTTGATAGTAGTAGTTGGTGGCCATTAGATCAGTTTCTACAGAGGGTGGATTTGAAGAACTGAGGGGTACAGAAAGGAGGCAATAGCAGTAGCATTTGGCTGAATACTTTGGAACTATGTAAAGTTAATGGTTGAAAGTGTGAAATTGCTATTGATCATGAAGTAATATGGGGAGTACAAGTTTCTAGTTCCTTAAGACTGCAGTTGGGAAGGACAGACTCGTGTAAGTAGTTACCACTAGAAAGTGAATGATTTAATCAGAAGAGAAGACAAATACTGTTCATGCCAATAGTATAGTTAGGTCAGGGTCAAGATAGGTGCAGAGGCTATATGGGTAAACCTTTTGGTGGTTGATGGTTACTCAGAGGTGAAAATTTAAGGTGGCAGTGGTGTTCCTCAGTATTTCTTAAAATTAAAATTAAAAAATCCTTGCTTTGTGGTTTGAGTAGTGAGGACTGTTATAAACTTTGAAAATGCCAGAATGTATTTACATAGTCAGTAATGAGTTAAAAAGGGAAACAGTGGTCCTTTATTAATACATCTCACATATTGAAGGTTTCTTAATTATGGTTTACACTAGTGGCCCAGTGCAAGAGGGGATCAATTAGAGAAAATATTTTAATATTGCTATTTGCCCTTTCTCTATAATAGAAGTGTCAGAGATTAAAGAAAATTAGTAAAACGTATATGAAAATCTTCCTCTTGTTAGAGTCTGGGGTGCACCATGGAACTCAGAGTCAAGTCTTCAACCATCCACGTGCACCTCAAAATTGCTCGAGACCCAAACTTGGATGGCCCCCCTTCATTGGGCTAGATCCAGACCCGGCTGGTCCCATCCTGTCAAGCCCTGTCAGGTGTGGGGGGGTGCAGCCTCAGGTCCCCTGGGTGCCAGGGCAGGGGGGCATGGCCTGAGGTCCCCTGTTAAGCCCTGCTGGGCAGAGGGAGTGGCCTGTGATCCCCCAGCCTGGCACCAGGGCAGGGGGCACAGCCTGAGGTCCCCTGGCCTGGTGCTGGGGTGGGGGGGCATGGCCTGAGGTCCCCTGGCCCAGCATTAGGGCGGAGGGCACACCTTGAGGGCCCCTATCAAGTCCCGCTGGGTGGGGGGCACAGCCTCAGGTCCCCTGGCCTGGGGCCAGGGAGGGGGGCATGGCCTGAGGTCCCCCAGCCTGGCACCAGGGAAGAGGGTGCAGCCTGAGTTCCTCTGGCCTGGTGCCAGGGCGGGGGGAGCAGCCTGAGGTCTCCTGTCAAGCCCTGCGGGTGGAAGGCACGACCTGAGGTCCCCTGTCAAGCCCCATGCAGGAGGTGGGTGGGTGCGCAGCCTCAGGTCCCTGCTGATTGCTCCTTAAGGCTCGTTATGGGAACTTAGCCTCAGCTGTGGGTGCAAACTGACCGGAGTGACGGTCAATTTGCGTATTCCCTCTTTATTATATAGGATAGTGTTTTATCATTTTTCTGTCTTTTTCCTTTTCACATGTTTGACCTAATACATCACAACTGATTTTCTAAGTATGCTTTTATTACTATTTATTGGCTACTTTAAGGATTTTATGTATGTGTTTGCTTTTGATTGGCCTCTCAGAAGCATAGGGGCTAGAGAGATTCTACAATGACTTAACCTAATCACCTACAGTGACTTAACCTAATCACCCTTTCAGTGTAGCAATCCATTTTACAGGTTATATGACACAAATTTTTTTTCTCCAAAAACCTCTCCAAGGAGATTAATGCTCTGAGCCATTCCAGTATTGGACACATGTATTTGCTAGGAATTCAAGCTGAAATTTAACTCCCTATGAAATAGTTCCTTTTAAGTTATTACTTTTTTTTCTAGTACAGATGGAATAAAGCTACTCAAACAGGGGCCATGACCTGTTTACCTGTTCATAGTGACTTAAGTACAGAAACTGAGATCAAGCATTTAGACATTTTAATAGCAATTTTCCATTGTCTTGATATTGTTACTGTATTTTACAAGCGTCTGCAAGGATTGGAAAAAAATTGTTCCATTACCCCAGATAGTTTGAGAAGCACAAGCTTCTTATTCAGATAGTACTCATACTATCTCAAATACAGGATGGGGCAAAAGTAGGTATAAAGTTGTGAGTATGCAAGACAGACTTTATTCTTGTATTATCATTTATTAATTATTGTATTATTTTCCATATGAACAACTGTAAACCTACTTTTGTCCCACCCTGTTTTGCAGACTGCTCAGATGTTTCCCTTTCATTTTCTTTAGGCTAAATACCTCTGGTTCCTTCAGTTTGCTCCATCATTTTCACATACTTCACTGTTCTTAGAACATTTGTTTTGGATGCATTGTTTTTTGCCTAGGACCTACAATTCCATTAGTTGTATAGCTGCCTTGTCGTTCTTTGGACTTTTTGTTAGGCTTATATACACCTAAAGCCTACTTTATTTTTATTTTTTAAATATATTTTTATTGATTTCAGAGAGGAAGGGAGAGAGAGAGACAGAGACAAGAGACAGAGAGACATACATCAGTGGCGAGAGAGAATCATTGATCAGCTGCCTCTTGCACATCCCCTACTGAGGATCTAGCTGGAAATCCAGGTATGTGCCCTGACTTGGAGTTGAACCCTGATCTTCAGGTTCATACAACGCTCAACCACTGGCTGGGCTAAACCCTACTTTCTTAAATGAACTGTTGCCAAGCCATTTCTTATCCTTGAGCTAGTGAAAGAATATTTTAAACCTAATTTCAGACTTACCTCTTGTAAACTTTATTTAGATGTTTTTGGCATAGCATTTTAACCTAATGGTAATTTTGAACATTGATTATATGTTAAGGTGACCAGACATCCCGCTTTTGGTAGGACAGTCCCGATTTTTAACAGTTTGTCCCGCATCCCGCGGCGTTTTAAAAAAGTCCTAATTACTCTTTGTAATATTTTAAGTAATAATAAAAAAAAAGAAGAAAAAGAAAAAAAAAAGAACCCCCTCTTGGTCAATGGTGTACCGCTTTCAATCTGGTCACCTTATTATGTGTATTGTTAAGTGTACTTACCTACTGGTCACTTGCAGCTTGATACACAGGCCTGTTTTTTCATTATTCAAGTCACCATGGAAATTTTGTGCAGAAGGATATAGTGTTAAAGAGCAAAGTTTTGTGGCTTTTCTCCAGAAACTTTCACACATTTAAATACAGAACCACTAATCTGTTAGAGGAGGTTATTTATTTAGTGTAAATTGATCTTAGCAGTATAATAGTCATTTTATAATGGGAAATTGTTCACTTAGATGTAATAGTTTGGGGGATGTGAGAATCTTAATCATAATATGGGAAGTAATTGGCATTTGGCTTAATAAATAACTCATGCTTTAGGATATCTTCACTTTGAACAGCCTCTTGTAAAGTGATTTAAATACCTGATTGAGCAAAGACATAAAGAATGGATTAGTGCAGAGTCCCTACTTGGTCTAATGTTAATCTCCTTACTTCTAAGAGGGCATGTTACCGTGTATTATTAAAATGACCAGTTTCCAACATTTTTCCCTCCTAATCATTATCTAGTAGGCTAAATACCTCTGGTTTTTCTGCATCATGGGAATAAATTATGGGCAGTAGTTTTCCCCAGTATGGTTTCTCTTAAGCATGATAATGCTAGAAATCTAAATGGATATTTAAGACTCATACAATTAAATTATATTAAGCCTTTATTCAATGTCTGATAATGATGGTTTAAAAAAATCAAATGTACGGTTTTCAGTCTATAAATCCCAAGGGCTCTTTATCATTTTAATTAGCTTGGGAGATGGCACTATTCTTAGGTTGTGAAGTCTTAGTCTATACTCATTAAAGTCTATACTTAAATATTAGTTCAACCAATTAAAAAAATAGAGTAAAATATCTCTGATATTTTCTTAAAGACATTAATGAATGAGAGCTGTATAGTAACTGAATGAAACTCAACTGTTCTTTTCTCATGTTATCTGGGCTGATACCATAGGTATTAGATAGCTAGTTCTGTTTCTTATCCCCTCAGGGATTTAGATATTAGCAAGTGATACAGCTGACCCTAGGGTTGGGTGGATTCTATTAAATTTAAGTTTATAAGCTTTTTGTATTTAAAACTATTTTAAAAAATATATTTTGGTTAAATGATTGATCTGGAAAGTATAATATTTACACATTAAAAACATCATCTAGTAATATTTGCCAATTTAGAGTTAATAGCTTTACTTCTTGGTAGATTTTGCTTTGTATTATATTCAATGCTCTATACTTGAGATATACTTTGCACTTTGAGATGTTATCTCGTAGAAATAATATTACCTCGTATAACTTAATTGTGCAACAGAATTATTTTTTGGAGTATAGTGAAATGTCAGAATTTTCGCCTGAATAATTTTGAAGTGATTTAATTCCCCCCCCCCCCCGCCCCCCAAATTGATGGGAATGGTGACAAGTTGCTCTGTTCATTACTGGTGAATTACAACCTTAATAATTGCAAACAAGAGTTCAGGAGCAGTAAGTGATTTGCATTAAAGTTTATTAAAGAAATGTAGGTAGAATGTAGGCTTTCCTTCCATTGTTAATAAATTCAGGAGGGGTTTGTTTTTAATTTTTATTAATTCAAATTAAAGAGACATTACTAGTGCTGAAACTTAAAAACACATTGACTATAAATTAAATAGTGTTACCTTTCACTTTCCTTCCAAGTAAGTTGTACCTTACCTTTACAGGTAGATTGTTGGATGAACCGTGTAGTATTTAAGCACTATTAAGATGTTATGTCATGTGCTTTTTTTTTTTTTTTTAAATATATTTTATTGATTTTTCACAGAGAGGAAGAGAGAGGGATAGAGAGTTAGAAACATCGATGAGAGAGAAACATTGATCAGCTGCCTCCTGCACACTCCCCAGTGGGGATGTGCTCGCAACCAAGGTACATGCCCTTGGCTGTAATTGAACCTGGGACCCTTGAGTTCGCAGGCCGACGCTCTATCCAAAGCCATACCGGTTAGGGCTGTCATGTGCTTTATTAGACTCAGGGGCTTTAACAATTTTGTAATTGCTCTAAAATTGTTACCTCCTTGTAGATATTCTCAGATTCTGATTCAGTGACTTTGACATAGTTGTTTAAAAATATTTGATTGTCCTGGCTGGTGTGGCTTGGTTGGAGCATTGTCCTATACACCAAAAGATGCCTGCCTTGATTCCCGGTCAAGGCACATGCCCAGGTTGTGGGTTCTATCCCTATTTGGGATGTGGACAGGAGGCAATTGATCAATCTCTCTCTCTCTTTTTCTCTCTCTCTGCCCTCCATCCCCCCCATTCCTCTCTCTCAAATCAATAAAAATGTGTCCTCAGATGAGAATTTAAAAATCCTATATAATAAAACCCTAGTATGCAAGTCGACCGAACAGCAGAAGAACCGGTCGCTATGACGTTCACTGACCACCAGAGGCCAGACACTTAACGCACAAGCTGCCCCCTGGTGGTCAGTGTGCTCCTACAGGGGGAGTGCCGCTCAGCCAGAAGCCAGGCTCACGGCTGGCGAGCACAAAGGTGATGGTGGGAGTTTCTCCTGCCTCCACCGAAGCACTAAGGACCCCTTGGGGGATGTCTGCCTATGGGCCCCGGACTGTGAGAGGGCATAGGCCGGGCTGAGGGACCTGCCCCTCACTTCCCTCCAATGCACGAATGTCATGCACTGGGGCTCTAGTATATATATGCTCAGCCAGTGTGCTCAGTGGTTGAGCATTGACCCATGAACCAGGAGGTCACAGTTCGACTCCAAGTCAGGGCACATACCAGGATTGTGGGCGCCATCTTCAGTGTGGGGGGTGCAGAAGGCAGCTGATCAATGATTCTTATTGATGTTTCTATCTTTTTCTCCTCCCTTCCTCTCTGAAATAATAATAATAAAAAAATTTGAGTATATGCTTACCTGTGCTCTAGTTTTCTTTTTACACAAGATTATAAAAAAACCAAATTCTAAAATGAAACCAAAAGAAAATGTAATACTCATGAAATTTAAGTTATTGTGAAAATTTGACAGTGTGCTGAGATGAAAAGTAAAATCTAGTAGTTTAATTTTTTAAATATGTTTTTATTGATTTCAGAGAGTGAGGAAAGAAGAGAGAGAGAAACATGGATGAGAGAAACATCAACTTCGGTTGGCTGCCTTCTGCAAGCCCCCACTGGGGATTGTGCCTGCAACCCGGGCATGTGCTCTGACCAGGAATTGAACTGGAGACTTCTTGGTACATCGGGGTTGATGCTCAACCACTGAGCCATACCACCTAACCTCTAGTAGTTTTTTATGAGTCTATTTCATGATTACTTTTTCAAGATTTTAGCCATGTCTTCTGTGTTATTTTGCATGACTCCATAGTTCAAAGCTAAAATGGATTTTCTATTTTCTTGTCAAGATTTTTTTCCTTTTTAATTTGAGTAATAGAAGATCATAATAATAATAGTATTGAGGTTCTTGTCTTTTCAACACTGGGCTCTGGCTTCCCCCCTCCCGCCCCTCAGGAAAATATTGTTTTACATTGATGTTATGATCTTAAGTGATCACAGTACCCTTGAAAGAAATACCTCTATTTTGAATGTGATAAATAAGATATAGGAGTTAAAGAGCTTGCCCAGTGTAACTAGCAAGTGACAGAATCATTTTCTTTCCTATCTCTTCATACTGTATTTTTCACATCTTCCTTAGTAGTTATCTTCATCTGTGTTTCATATCTGTACTTGTTTTTAAATTGTCTAGTAAATACATTGGCCACTCAGTACTTACTCAGTGCTTAACCACTCAATATGTGATATTCATGAGAGAGAATGAGCTCATTTATAATATGTACTTACCACTCAGTACATATCCAAACAAAAGAAGGACCCAAAAAAGGATATAAAACTAGCACCTTCAATATATTGAAAGCTTGCCTTTGACATACGCATTTGAGAGACATTCTAATTTCATTATTAAGTACCAAGTGGATAATTTTAATTTGAAAGGCAGTACAGTCTGAAGCCAGACTTGCTTGAGCTCAAGTCCTAGATTTGTGAATTTATGTGTGTGAAAGCACTTAATAATAGTATCTGGCTCATTGTAAGTATACAATAAATGTTAGTTCACTCTTAATATATTGCCTGCCTAATCCTTCAGAAAGTTTTTTAAAAATATATACTTAAAATATATTAAATATAAAACTTTTTTAAAGTTTTTTTTTTTAATACATTTTTATTGATTTCAGAGAGGAGGGGAGAGGGAGAGAAAGATAGAAATAACAAGAGAGAATCATTGATTGGCTGCTTCCTATATGCCCGCATTGGGGTGAGCTTGCAACTCGGGCATGTGCCCACGACTGGAATCAAACTGAGGATTCTTCAGTTTGGCTCTTATCCACTGAGCCAAACCAACTAGGGCCCTTAAGATTTTTCAGTGAGAAGTTCTCTGCATTTTATGATTTGAAAATTAGTATGCTACCTTATTCTAAAAATTCATTTTTAAAAATCTATACAACAGTAGTAAACAGTATACAAAATAAAAGAAGTAACAAGATTTATGAGATAATGCTTGATTTAAGAGTGGGCTATTTGATACTTTCTGTCAGCTTTAGTAATATAAAAACAACCCAGAAATCAAGGATTGATGTACCCTAGGAGTATTTTCAGACCATGATCTCTCATGTATAGTGAGTTAAGGACTACTTTCTTGTATTTTTGTTATAATGAATATGACTTGGAATTAATACTGTCTCATTGCTTTTCATAGCATGTGATATTCATGACAGAGAATGAGCTCATTTATAATACATTTGATAATGATACTTAGTTAACTCCAATTATGACAGGGATTGGCAAACTTTGGCCCATAGGTGAGATTAGGTCCCCCACTAGTTGTTTGTTTGTTTTTTTTTTTGTTTTTTTTTTAGCGGTATGTAAGAAATGTTTTAATAAAAATTTCGTAGCTTAAGTTTTACAATATCTTTTTTTTTAATATTTTTTTAATTTATCTTTATTGTTCAGATTATTATAGTTGTTCCTCTTTTTTCCCCCATAGCTCCCCTCCTCCCATTTCCCACCCCAACCTCTGTCCTTGCCCCCCCACTGTCCTCATCCATAGGTGTACAATTATTGTCCAGTCTCTTCACGCATCCCCAACACCCTTAACCCCCGAAAATTGTCAGTCCACTCCCTTTCTATGC